>DWJN01005245.1:0-11644 GCA_018248895.1 Carystus phorcus
TAGTTCCTGAGATTAGCCCGTTCAAACAATCAAACAAACAAACAAACAAACTCTTCAGCTTTATATATTAGTATAGAAGTATAGATAACCTATGGAGCTAGTCCTTTCTACCACAAGTCTAAAACAATTTATACGATTGGTGGGTTCACCAAATCATACTGTCAAAGATTACGTCCATATTACGTCGATACATTCAACTGGCTGCTTTTTTTTTCGGGAGTGATAACAAGAAAGAAAAGAAGGGGTGAAGAATATTTTCAATTTGTACCGCAATAAATAAAGATATTTATATTTTGTTTTCTTCAATTCGGGTCGTTTCTTGGTCCTTGCATCTGTTCTTGCTAATCTCAAAAGGGCTTAACGAATTTTGTCGAGGATCATATTAATATGTTAATAACTAGAGATAATAATTCTTTTTTGTATTATATCACCCGGGTTATAAATAAGAAATATATAATTAAACTATATTAGGTTACTTTAAAAATTCTGTCTAAACATATTTTCGAGTGGGCATTGGTTTCTTGAGGCGCAACAAATGTGGTTACCAGTATTAATAAGTATAGAATACAATGCATTTTGATTACTGGCGATTAGTATCTTTTAAATGCGCATTGAAAATTAATAAATAAATGTAGGTTTGGCGCAACATTATCGATACGCCCTTAATTAACAATCATTAAAATCCAAAAGACCACGTGTATTTCACTCAATCTAAAATAATTGCACGCTGCACTTTCGAGGGCAATATTTCATTGCAGTTACATAATCGATCCAGTTCCAGTCAGACCGGCGGTGATGCAACGAAGAATGTAATTTCTAATTAATTGACTGTGAAACCTTGTTGAATCACCTTCAATGTTATGGTTCTTATGATTTGTACTTATTATTAATGACGTATGTAATTTATGACGTATACACCGTTAAATATTAACATTACTAATGGTGTATAGTAAATTATGTCTTGATTTTTTCCAACGAACAGTATGACGTCACACCAAACCTGAATGACGCTATTACAGTTTTCTACAAAGCCTCATCTGGCGAGAGATCCCCTTTTCCTAAGCAATTAAGCATTGCTTGCTCCAGAATAGAAAAATACAGCAAGGCAGATTGTATTTAAAAACATGTCAAAACACAACATACAAATGTACTATAATGTAAATGAATATATTAATGATAAGGACGCATGGAAATAAACAACCACAACCTGTTGTACTTAAGTTAGTTGGTAATTGTAATGTAATTTAAGTTTTTATAACTTTTATTAGACTAAGTATTTTTTAAAAAGATGTGTTTCTTCTCCTCTTTATAAGGCACCCTTCCGAAACAGTGGTAGATGCAAAATATTTGACGTTTCATAAGTGTATTTATAAATACTTACATGTAATAAATAATTTGAGTTTTGCGTTATGTTAGTCGTTAAAGTTACATTTCAAGCGAATTATTCCACAATTCTGAGGTATATTTCATTATATATCCGAGCCAGTCCGTGGTCATCTTCCTACATTATTTGAACTATAGAGATCAATAAAGATTAGGATTGCAAGCTTGAAGACTGAAACGCAGGGAACGTAGGATTTGTTTTTAGTTCCTTCCGAAATTAGGGTACCGTGAATGGTGAGCTGGAAACAGGCAAAATGTTTGTGATTCGGCTCTTCAGGCATAGTGCAGGGAAAACATCGGCGTGATAAAACTTCCCGTTCTATGAGGGAAAAAAATCATATAGCACACGAAACTATACGAGTATCTTCGAGATTTTCTCTTTGAAAAAAAGTATTGCAAGCGACACAATATTACTGGTACCTAGAAGCTGTACTGCTGTTGCTAAATCGCGGAAGTAACACCGACCTTCGTGCTCGGGGCAAAAAAACTAAAAACTCACGTACCGTTACCTTGTTTTCATAACATACAATTTTCTGATATGATTTTGTTATCTAAACGGATAAGCTTCCATTATCCGACGTGCGAAAAATCTAATTGCTGTTAATGCACGTAGATATCTTATTACTGATTGTTCAACAATTTAACTAAACTGTTGATCTAATCTGTCTTGGGTTTTTTATGATATCAGAGGGATGTAATGTAAGCACTTTATAATATTCTGTTTAACTAATGCTAAAGGAATTCTACAGAATACATTAGTCATCCATCCATCACCCTGTGGAAGTTCACTGCTGGACACAGGCTTCCTTTAAGAATACTGTTGTAAATTATAAAACAACATAAATTGACCCGCCAAATGATATACATACATTCTGTGGTAAGCATGATATATAAATAATGCCCAAAATAAATGATTAAAAATTGTTCGTAAACGATTAAAAAAGGATAGTCCTATTGAAGTGAAGTGTGGGCTCATTTTTGGGTAAAAATGTAGAAAATAGGGCTGATCTTTTGATATAATGTGAGCTCTAAATTCATGAAGTAATTGGTTTTACGTATAAACGAGTATAAGTATTAAATAAAATGCTGACATTTATTTGGACATCTATTAATTACGATGTATAATAATACCGAGGCTAGCGCTATCTCACGTTAACTTCTTCAGAACCTACTATTACGATTGAAACCTTCAACAGAAAGCTGACCCGGAATGTAACTTTTTTTGGTTGCTTAGTGGCGCCAGTCAACTTTTGAATCATGCGACCTATGTTTACGAGAATAGCTTAGTTAGAAAAAGCGTCCACAGTCAAGGATCTGCTTAACAAATTTTTTGGTTTTTAGGTTTTAAGTTTAGTTATATTATGTACAAATGACTTATAACCTAAATAAAACTAACACCATTTATTTTCGGGTACATACCAAGTTACAAGTTTTATGAAGCGAAGCGTGGGCATATTGCTACTAATTTATAAATATGCATTGTTCTAATGCATTATAACGGTAAATAGGATTCCACTTTCGAAACTCGGGCATTTGGACCTATTTGTATGTAAGTGCATCAGCTTTCACTTGTGTATAAGTACAATCAAACTTCTATCGTTCAATGTCTTTGTAACAAATTAAGCGATCGTAATGGTTTCATTTGTGGTTTATGGGTTCCAAGGCGATCTAAGGACTGAATCCTATACTTATGTATTTCTGTTTGAAGTTTTTGTCGATCATATTAAATGGCTTTATTATTTTAATAAATTAAAACATACTAAACTGGCTATAAATTACGAACCACGAAACGAATTACACCGCTACCTATTAATACAATACTATCGGTAACACAAAGTTATGAAACTGCTCAAATTATTACCAGATTACAGCATACAGTTTGAATAAACAGGAAATAATTTATTAGTTTATAACTGTACAACTTTTTAGCTCAATTTATTCGTCGGCAAGTGATCATCATAATTATGTCTTCGAGTTTGACAAATTATTTGTTTGGGTGCTCAATTCTGTAAATGTGAACAATATAAAAAAAGATAATACTATTAGCAATACTTACCGTAGCCTATTTCGTGTCGGACAGTGTTGGCCTTTACGATAACTGGAGTTTCTATAAAAGCTTCTACGTCTTTTGTCTCAACGGATTTATCCTTTTCCTTCTTACTAGGGACATCATCGAAATATTCCTCAAAATTATTCTTATTAAAGAAATCGAAGTCAACAGCGGCCCGCTTCATAGTCGGCGTAGCACTGGTTGCTAAGTCCACTTCGAATTGCAGCATTTTAGCCGGCGACATGACCTCCGCAATAGGAGACGGCTTAATGAAACAATCATTATCAACGTTTTTAGTTAGCGACAATTTCAACAAATTCTGTGGCTTGTTAGTATCCTCTGTAGGCACATTGGATAGTTTTGGTGTATCCATAATGGGAGGAGACTTTTCATTTGGTGGAGTTAATGGAGTTTCAGGGTGTTCAGTATTAGGGGTTGGCATTGCTACCCCGGAAGTTCTTGAAACTGACATGTCTCTATCATCAATTGTAACGTTTTCGCCTATAACAGATATGTATTCTAATCCCATACGAAATGGATCATCAGACAAATCAAGGTTTTCCGGTATAAATAACTGATTTGAACTTGACGTGGATGTCGCTTGAGAAGTTTCGTCAGAACTTATCTTTTGCAGCGGGGATTCCATGTTTTATATTAAGCAAATATACATTTATTCAGTAGACTACTTGACCTCTGATAAATGTATCATTTAGAACATTGGTAGAGTTCAGTTTCATTGAGCATATTATTTAAGAGGCCTATCGACAATGCCCTTGAAATTATCACGCTAATCGATAAGCGTTAAGAATTTCACATCACTTGGCGATACACACACATGCGCAATGCTGCCAACTTTATTTGTGTGCGTCCGTGAGCTGTCAAACTTGTTTAGGCGCCTTCGTTTTCCTTATTATCGAAACAGTAAAATTAACAACGAAGGAACTATATGTCGGTTATGAAGCCCAAAATTCCAATAGGAACACTTAAGTTAACCAATCTTTCATTCTAAAACAGTATTATCGCGCCATAGGTTTTGCTATAAATAGCTTCGCAGTCGTCACTTGCACAGATTTTTCCCCGCTCTTTTTGTTCATTCACTTCACGACAACATTCGTATTAATGAATGCTCACGTAGTCTAAACTGTTAATAATTTCTGTCAACGATCCACGTTTATACTTTCACTATGTTCATTTTGTGTATTACTTGAGTTATTTTACGTTTATAAGCGAGATACGGCGCTGAAGCGCGGTTCACAAGACAACTGCATGACGTACTAATGTCAACAAACAAGCGCGCTGTAAAGCGGTTTATGTCCAATGCGCTGCCTTGGGAATATAAACCTCTTAACGTAGGGATACTTCTAGAATTTGCCGCATCATACCAATGAATTAGATATTTTTACGATAACTATCATCAAACTTTCAATTTATTATTTATTTTAGCGTTATTTATAGGACAAAATTGGCGCGTATATTTCTACGCACGATGTCATAACCTGTTGGATAGTGGGTACTGCTCCGTATAGCGTCTGACAGATAAAAACAATGGAAGGATTGAACTGTAATACGATTGCATAAAGTTGATTTCTGTTTGATATACTCGGGTTCCGAGTATTGACAGATTGGTCAGCGCCACCTCTCGTATGTTCTGTGTCAAGGCCATTTACCTAACGAGCCGGCATGCGGTGCCATGGCGTAATGTAATAGTGCCGGCGCGAACATTTTTGTTTATATTGTCTTTATGCAGTATTGTAATTTGTGTAATATAATATGCAGTGCAATATCAAAACAAATTCAGCAAATTTTAAATTTTCGTAAACGTGTACCCTTTTTGCATCTTTGTAATAGTGTGCTTATTTTGCAAGAATACCTATTGTCTAATTATGTAATACGATATTGACAAGGTTTTAAATTATTTTTAATTTAAGCAAACACTAATAATTAGGTTACACCACTTTATGACTGCAAAATTTACATAGTAGTTAATAATAATAGTTTCTCATATCTAAGCCAATAAATATAAATAAAAGAAAAAAAAGTAATAAACACGATTTATTTAATAAAAAAGATTACTTAAACTTTTTTCTTTTGCCTCCAGCGCCCTCTGAGGCATTTCCTTTTCGTTTCCCGCCAATTCTTTTATCGGCCGTCTTGTTTAAGTTGTTTTTATTCTGTTTGAATTTGTTGGAGCTGTGTTTGTCATTTCTGGTGTTGAACTTCCTGTTCTTGTTTCCTTTATTACCAAAGACCTTCCTGTTGTACCCTTTGATCCACCTGTCTCGCTTGTCTTCCCAGGCTAGCTGCTTAGTACTGGCATTGTCAGTGTTGGATACGGCTTGACTTGATCCTTGTTTCTTATTCGTAGCAGTTTCTTCTAGAATAGTCGAGAATTCTTCGGCAGAAGCAAATAATGAACCGAGATCATCTTTTCCTGTAAAATTTTTGCATGTTTTATTCATGTTATAAAACTTAAGTATTTATTTTTGTATTATATTGGTGCTGCAGTTAAGAAACATATAAACTTTGTAAATTTAACAGCAAAATTCTCCAATATCATTTGCAATTCCTTTCTACCATCAAATAACTATGTTCACAACAATGTATCCTCATATCTCATCTTGAATATCTTTATGGTCATTTGAGGTTTTTGTCAAGTTAAATTACCATCATATCACCTTAGAATTCATGGTAGGTTGTCTAGTATTACTAATAAACAAAAAATGGTTGTCTAGTATTACTAATAAACAAAAAAAGTAAAGATTTCAAAATTACTTGTCTGTTGAATTTGCATCACAAAAATCCAATTAGAATCTGTTTGCAGTATTTAAATTTATGTCTATTCAGTAAGGAGTTCAGAGTATGATGGTACAAATAATTTGTCTTGGTATATCAGGTTTGTAAAAGTATATAAAAATCCTTGTCACAAGTAAGAATAAGTTATTAGATATTAAAATTGCTGTTATATACCCTAATGTAAACTCGACATTCCCATTTAATATTATAGATAAATATTGTTAAATCTTACCTTTCAGTTTTAATTTCATTTTTCCTTTTCCTTTCGATATATTTTTGCCAGGAATATCTATTTGATCTTCGTCATCACTACCTTCGAGTCGGAGTTCTGAAGAAAATCAATATTGCATAAATATATTGAATTTAAATGAGAAAATTAAAAATTTTAACTTATTTAAATTCTTAATATAAAATTCTGTGCATTTATTTACAATGTCCTTCAGTCAGTTAATAATAGATCTCTGATTTTTTTTCAACAGAAAACCTTGAAGCCTGTACTAAAATGTTTACTATTTTTTTGATACAATAAGTAACTTGTATACCAACTGTGTTTATCGTAAGATTCCTTACCATCTTCATCGTCACCAGAAAGATCTGGTTCCCCTTCATCACCGGACATATCAAGATCACCATCACTGTCTCCTAGAACAATTGTAAAGTATATATATAATATGTATATCCTACATCAAGTATATTGCGCGTATGCCTGTTTATTTGCACGATTTTTTTAGAGTTGTTGATCCTCTTACAACTTTTCACCCTGATAAAGAATCTAGAAGTATTCTAAACTACGTATACCGCCATACGCATATAAATAATGCAAAGAAGAATATACATAAAGTTGAGAATAAGACTAAAAACAATTATATTGGTTTCTTAAAAAGAAGTCGACAGAAAATATAAAATAATATGCTTCAATTGATTTTAAAAATATTTCATTACTAAATAACTTTATTTGTAACCTGAATCCATTAACAATTAGCTGAGTGACGTTATAATGTAGCTGTAAGAACAGGAGTCCTGTTTCCTATGGCCCGAAACTACGTTGACCTGTTTTCAGTTTTCGAAAAGGGCTCCGAGTTTTCAAGAGCCTTATTTACAATCCCAATGGATAATAAATAGCAATGTGGTCTTGACTGGTAAAGCCAAGTAAAAGTGAATATATCACCGACTTGACGACATCCTGCTTCATGACAGGATCATAGTAAACTACTCACCGGCATTATCATCAACACCATCATCCACTTCATCATCCTCACTGCCAAGCTCATCATCGCTCTGATCATCACCCTTCTTTTTAGGTTTTCTTTGATTGCTGGCTTCCATCTCTGCTAGATAGTCGAGCTCCTCTTCAGATTCTGTAACAACGACAAGTAGCTGGTTATTATCTAGTATAGAGGACAGAATTAGCAATATTGTAATTATTATAGTGGGATAGACCACACTCAACATGTACTATCAAGAACTTCAAATCAAATCAAATCAAAATATTTACTTGACTTCAAACAGATATATCTTTGTTTTGACCCTATTGCATACAGACTACAAAACAAAAAAACTTGTGCTAAATTAAAAAACCAACAATTTTATAATATTGCTAGATCCAATAAACAAAAAGAAACTAACAACAAAATTATGTTCTATATTCCGTCGTCACAAATTATTAGTATAGTAAATATTCTTATATTTACTTTTTTGTGCCATATATGTCAGTACATATATTAGGGCAGAAGGCGGATTTAATGCTCAAAGCATTCTCTGCCAGTCAACCTTTGCTTTTGTTATTATACATACATAAAATGCAATACTTATTTTCTTGCTAAAATGATAGAACAATTTTTCAAGCGATAGTTATGTGTGTATTATTTCGGTATATACTGTATCTATGTATGTGTATATAAAATGCGGCTATACAACATACCCTCTCCCCCCGCCCCGGTGACAGTGTCCAAGTACTTGTCGAAGTCCTCGCTGGTCACCGAGTCATCGTCGCTGTCTTCGGTATCCTCGGGCTGCTTCACTTGTCGCCGCTTCTGCAGGAACCTAGACGCAGCAAATTAAATATAATTGAGTCTACATATACATATATCTTAACAATATTATAAATGTGAAATTTGGATGGATGTGTGTAGCTATCGCACAAAAATAGGTAAGCATATTTCGCTGCCATTGTGATATTACGCTATCCCCTGGCTATGCTTCCGAATGATTAATTTCGATTTGTGTATTAATATTTAATGTGTGATGAAGTATGGAGTGTACTGGTGAGTGTATGTGTGTGTGTGTGTGTGTCAAAATAAATATATGGTGGGTGTAACCCACAACTGCTTACACGTTAAATTCATGCATTTTTCTAATACTTACTCGTAAAGGAATCTTTCATCGACTGGTATTTTCTTGATATCTTCATTGAGGTATGATGCAGAGTTCACGGGTAAACTTTTAATGCCTGAAAATATTTTCATAACATTGGGTATATTGTATAATTATAACTGTTATAGGACTTTCAAATATATGTATTAATAAAAAGAAAGTTGCTAGAAATATAAGTCAAAATGTTTTTCCTATAATGTCTTAATAGTGTTTATGTATATTGTTAGTAACTCAGGAATATGTTATACACAATGCTTTTTTTAAATTTTTATACACAATTAGAAATAATGCTGCTTTCTTTGTACTGAAAAAATATAAAACCCATTTACTTTGTATACATAACTTTTCCATAAATATAAAAATTGATATTGATTTGTACAAACCACATATGAATTCTCACCTTTAGCAGTATAATTCTTCCTGACAGCAAACTTAGGATGAGATCCCTTCACTTTCTTTACATCTCCTTCTACCTCTTTGTCCGTTCTCTTCTTGGGATTCTTGAACACAAACCTGTCCAGGAACCTGATGCCGGAGAAGTCTTTCAATGGGTCTCCACTGTATTGTATCAGTTGCTCTGTGGATGAATATTATCAAAATTTATTTAAATGCATGGCTTTTTCTTGATGCAAAAGCATTGGCAATGCCGTGCCAATGAACGAATTTCAGGATCTCCCTTCACTTCATTAAGCAGATTATGGTAGAATGACAATTATACCTTAAAATAAAACTTTATACTGATAAATATTTAAAATGTTAAGTTATTGCCTTCAACCCATTGCCCACTACTGACCACGGGTCTCGCAACACTGAGGAGGTCTAGAGCATACTCCACCACGATGTTCCAGTGCGGATTGCTGCATGGGTTAGTGGCCAACCCAAGTGTTAGAAAATTTCCAGACCGCCCGAAGGCCTTCGACATGGCTCGACGACTGCTATGTTCATAGCAACCGGGACCGATGGCTTAACGTGCCCTCCGAAGCACGGAAACGCTCAAGAAATTCTAGCCACTAGCGGTCACCCATCCAGGTACCGACCGCGCCCGCAGGGTATAAATTATTACTTGAACTGACAATGAGTAACGTTTGTATAAATTAGCTGTTTCTCACCAGTCAACAACTTCTCAGCGAACAGCCTGACCGTGGGGTGGAAGTGTCTGGACAGCGGCAACAGTTCCAAATAGGCCGAACAGGTGGCGCCGGCGAAGCTCGGGTTGCGAGCGTGTGGGTTATACTCAGATATAACCTGGAACAATTGGATATACACCATTAGATTGTTAAAAAGCTGCTAAAGTCAGCAAACGGATCCGATCATCCGTCATGAATATTTAAATATTAATATCTCTCTGTTTTTTTAAGTGACTAGCCGACAAACGAGACACGTAAAGATAAGTGGCCACCATTGCCCATAGATATAAGCAACATCAAAGACATCAGTGCATTGTTGACCAAACATAATTTAGCACACGAATGTTTGTTCAATGTTACCTAAAAATTTATTCTAATCAGAAAGACTTGTTGGAAACGTTAAATTTATATGTCTATGTATATTTCTTAATTTTCCTCTATGCAGTTGTTTGTTACCTATGTTCTTTTGTCTATGTACTGTCCTTCCACTGCCACCAAAAAATCTAATTTCTTCAAGACCTTTATGTTAACGGTGTGATATGTGTTACAATACTAACTTTGTTCATGTTAAGAGTCTTCTTAAGCTGTATCTTGGTGGTCTGTTCCTTGTCCTGGTCGGGCTCCGCGCCCTCGGCCTTCACCCGGGCGTGGAACCAGCCCGCCACGGCGCCCGACCGCCGCTTGCGGGGCTTCACGTTGCCTTCGTCGTCCATCTTCAAGTCCACGTAGGATTCTTCTTCGTCATCCTCTATCAAAACAAATGTGTAGTAACTCTTCAATAAAACATTTCTTTTACCACAAACTTTTATCCACCAGTACACTGTCATTTCTCTCTTTTCTCATTCACCTTTAGCATAAAAAAAGGGTACACAAACACTCCTCCATTACAATACTATGTTATATAAAAATGATAAGTCAATCAAGATATTTTTTTAGTTTAACTATTTGTGTCTACACTAAGTAGGCATTAACTCTCTGTTTAAACAAATTCCTATTTCCATCCACAATATAACTAAAGATCATAGTAATAGTACTAGTAGTTCATCACACACATTGACTGGATTTTATATAAAAGTTACATATTAAATAACACTAAATAATAAAATTAATAATTTATTACTTTAATAATCTACTACTACTACTACTTGTACTCTACAATGATCTCTACTTAGTGGAAATTAAGCATTATTATTATATATTTTTTATATAAGCGTGTATGTCGACGTAACAAACATACAATTTTATTAATGTAAATTACCTATCAATAGATCTGTCTTGTCTCCTTTCAAAAGGTCTACTTTTGTTGTCTCAGCTTTAACTTCTGTTTCGTCTTCTGTACTATTTACTGTATTGTTCACTTCTGCAGCTGTTTCTTCTGAATTTTCTTCCATTTTCCTTTCTTCTTCGTCTTCAACTGGAACCTCTTCTTTTACCTCCTGGAAATAGACAATGATGCAAAACAGCCATAGAGTAATAACTCAAGATAATTGCTTTAATTAATTAATTTTCTTTAACCAAGTTGTAAACCTATTGAAATGGTTATTTTCATTATATACTAGCTGACTAGCGCGCGTTGCTAGGCGTATTCAAAATCAAATTTAAAGTATTTATAAGAGTCTTTTTTATTCTGTTAATTGAACTGGCGTTGGACATATATAGGGGTAGGTTTAGTCAGATCTTCAATTCAACTCATCAACCATCTTTCCGATCAATATAATTTTGGTACCAAAACCTTTTCCAGAGAATTCTGAACATACTTACAACGGATATCATTGCTCTAGCTCCTACCATTTCAGTGTCCATATTGTCCAACAAACAAAAATTCATTTGTACAACCATTAAATTTGACGACCCGCGTGGCGTAATGGTCACCACACCTGACCGCCGTTCGAAGGGTCCTGGGTTCGATTCCCAGCGA
>DWJN01005246.1:0-11643 GCA_018248895.1 Carystus phorcus
AGCAGCGTGGTGGAGTATGCTCTAGACCTCCTCAGTGTTGAGGAGAGACCCGTGCTCAGTAGTGGGCCATTAATGGATTGAAGGCAGGCAATCTGTAAGAATGGACGTATTTATTTATTATAATTCTCCAACATTTCACAATTTCCCAATTACATTGTTAAAAACAGTATATAAATACTTACCTGTCATTAAATTATACTGAACAAATAACGCATAAAAAATAATTTGTAGCATCTAAGGATTCACAGGTATTCTAGGTATCATAAACATTTTTATATATATTATAAAGGTATCATAAATATAAAAATATGTCTTACAGTTGTTTAAAAATACATACTGTGGTTTTTTCTATAATAATCATGAACTGAATATTGAATTAGGTAAGGTACCTACTTACTTATAAAAAAGGTCGGCAACCCTATTGATGCTTTGTATCAAAGTTATTCTGTATCAATCAAAATTTGAAACGATTCGAATACAAAATCAACCATATTGATAAAACGAAAGTTATTTAAAGTTAGATTGGCTATTACATCGCACCATTGAGCCGGCCACGCAGCACCTACTTGGTTGTAAAAATTAACAATCTGCCCGCGCGTGACTTTAACCGCTATTATGGAGTTTAAAAATTCACTTTAATACAAGGCAAAAACGTTCCTGGCATTTCGGCCAGCGAATCTGGTGCAAATATGATTCAGCGGGCGAATATTACCGCTGTAGCTTGGTTAATTATTAATTGAACGGACTCACATCTCGCAGGTTTCCTATAGGCGAATTGCGTTTATATACTTTAGTTATGTCACGATTGTAAAACATTAAATAGTACTATATACCAGTGGCGGACTAAGGAGGGGATGGAGGGGGCGGTCCGCCCCGAGCCTTCGGTCCTAGGGAGCCTCCAAATGGATGAAAGTTCCCTTGATCAAATAGTTAATAACCATTTGAAAACAGACTTAGTACCCACTTAAGAGGAAGTTGGGTTGGGGGCGTCTGTAGACAAATAAGTTTAGCCTGTACCGGTAGTTTAATTTTTTTATTAAAATTACTTCTGTCTGTCAGTCTGTTCGCGGTAAAGATCAAAAGCTATTGGTTTTAAAAAGTTGTAATTTGGCATGGGTATTCTTTTTAGGTCATTTAAATAAAAACCTGTTTTCTCTTAAATCTTTTTTTACTAAGGGCCTCCACTTGCCGCCCCGGGCCTCCGACGGGGTTAGTCCGCCACTGCTAACACTGAAAACAATATCCAACTTATACAGCCAAACTATTTAGAAAGACCTAGTCTGGCTTAATCTCGAATTTTTTTTTATGTCATAAGCAGGCAAATGAACAAATGCGTCACCTGATGGTAAGTGATCACCATTGCACATGGACTTTAGCAGCGACATCAACGTGTTGCGGGCAAAATGGGAACCGATGTCTTCTATTGACTCATAAAAAACACTAGGATCCAATTTTTCAAATTCCGAAAGCTTGAAGAACTATGATTTTAGCGTTATTCAAACGCAATAGATCGATAAACAAACTATGTCAGATTTATTGTTGCTATCGAAGAACTGAAGTATATTTGTAGTTGGCTACGATCTTTCGTCAGTTGACGGTGAACTATTCTCGGATTAAACCCGAAAAGAATTTACAGAATGTTTGAAATTACAAGTTGAATGACGAATAAATACTGGATGCAGTTTAGATTCGGTTTATCTTTCACCATTTTATTATCAGGGAAGAGAAAGGTCTTACTTTTTCAAACCAAGTCAGCATTACCTTGATTCAAACGTAATACCAGTAAAATTCTGTCCTATGGAAATTTAGCTGTCATTGAATGTGTTGAGTGTTGTTTTCTATTGTTTATTTTATGGATAACTTTATTTCCACAACATTATACTAACAACAGTGCTTTATCTGTAAATTAATAATTAGTTGCAAGTATACTTATTTTAAATACCGTCATAGAAAAATACCTAACCACTGACCAATTATATTATAATTAATGAACTTATTAATGGAATTGGATAATATAATATTTTTACCTAGGTTGAAAAAATATAAATTTCGTTGCTCTGAAACATAGATTGAAAGTAAATTAAAAATAAGGAAAATATAAGTGGCGATTTCTAATACCAGAAATAACGATAAAACATTTTGGAATACGCATTAATTCATGAAATCTATAATTATCATCTTAACATCACAAATATTTTTGGACAAATTTCGTAATTTCATGTAGAGGATCAATGTGCGGTTTGACCTTCGATAACTAATAAAGATCTTTATTCGTTCTGTGATTGTTCGAGACTGAAGCATGGGCGGTACTTGCAGTGGTAGATTAATGATGTAAGCGTGGGGGCCTTAACTCGGCTGACGAAATGAAATTAAATTCTGTTTGAAGTTGATTTTTCACAAACACCTCTAAAGTCAAAACTACGCTATTGGTGCAACGAATCCTTACTAAGAGTGGAAGACTTGATACCAAATTTAAGATCTGTAATTTCCCTAACCTCTCCAACCTGTAGTTGGTACTGGGTGCGTATAGACTAATACAATAATATAAACCTCGTGACAATTAGAATGAGACGTGAAAATAAGGAAGAACAGACGATGACCCACTTTACTGAATTTTGGAATGTTCACCAGGAACTACAGAAATAGACTCGATGCATGGGTAGAGTGCCTAAATATTATCCACTCAGGTACTGAATTAGAGTAGGTTTGTAGAACTGTGAACTGTATAACAATGACAAAAGACTTGGCTCATAATATATGATTTACTGTTTGAGTTAGGTCTGCGGTCCATGATCTTTATACACTCGAAGCTTCATTGACTATCCAACACGTGTATTTAGTAAAGTAAAACAAACAAACAAACAGTTTAACTATCCACCAAGTTAACGAGACGAAATGTATGAATACTTCTTCAGTCCATTACCGTACTGATGTGATATCGATATTCATATTTTACTTTTATGTATCTAAAACTTTACAATATTTTAGTTTTCTAGTAATCAGCTAAATCTACTTTAGCCAAAAAATATATAGTTAAAATACCATTCTCTTTTGTTCTGCTATAGATATCTGCGTAATAAACTTCGATCACTAATAGAAAATGTTATAAGTCTCGAGTAACAACTTATTGTCTAGTGACAAGAGGTTTTTATATTGTCCTCCGCTATCTCAGATATCTGGTATTCTAATTTTTAATATCGCTTCTAAGACTACTTTAATGGAAATACGTTAACATACTTCACTATCAATTGTCACGTTATTGGCAATTTAGTTCAAGACATACAACAATTTACTTGCTTATTAGAACCAATTTAAATTCTACTGACATTGACTAACTATTTTAGTAGATACCATCTATACCATACATATTTTTCAAAAACATTCTTCAAAATTTTTATTTTCAATTTTTTGTTTGATTAACTGAATTACATTTTGTAAAATTCAGAATTTAAATGAGTAATGCTTTCCAAATATCGAATGTTTATATTCAAATAATATTTATATTGTTGAATAAACGTACAAAATCTGTTTTTCAAATATCTATTCTAGAGTTTAAACATTATTATTATGGGAATGTTGATTGTGTGGGCGTTGAAACGAAAATAAAAATGAACCTAACTGAACAAAACTATTATCTAACTTATGCTATAAAAATAAAATAAATATGTCACAGAACAGTTAAAATTAGTTCCATTATTTAAAGAATGTAAACCAAGAATTATGTTTTGTCTCTGCCGTAGCATCGGCTTAATAGCCTCTAAAACTGTTTTATTTATCTGTTGAAAGTGTTTAGAAATTTATTAAAAAAATATTTAATCCGCTTTTACTTGGCATCGATAATAGGAATGTTTCTAACGCTTGTAATGAAATGTTATGATTATTTCAAGGTAAAAATTGCCAATTCTGCTGTCAGCGAACTGTAATATAAAAAAGCAGATGTGCAAATTACCCACATACGTTACAACTAGATCGTCCAATGACGTCCAATATTGATGACCAGTGTGAGGCAATGTCCATGGTGGCCCATTGTTCGAAGGGTCCTGGGTTGTATTTGTCGTTCTTTGTGTATTTTCTACGGAACCCGCGACACAGGGAATCTTAGTGTAGAACTAACTATAAGTTGACAGCGTTATTTATTACAACTTTTTATTATTGAAGGTAATAACGTAATAATAAGTAATGGAGTAACGAACGAAGGATTTGAACTCTACATTGTATCTATATATATAAAATTCTCGTGTCACAGTTTTCGTTGCCATACTCCTCCGAAACGGCTTGACCGATTCCTCTGAAATTTGGTAAGCATATTGGGTAGGTCTGAGAATCGGCTAACATCTATTTTTCACACCCCTAAATGTTAAGGGTGGTCCACCCCTTAACTTTTTATGGCGAAACAACGTTTGCTGGGTCAGCTAGTATATTATAAGATGCTAGTTATACTACTTTAAAAAGGTAAGGTTCTGTCAATTATTCCTCTTATATAATCTGTGAATGTGACTTCATACCATCTGCCGACGACTCCACTCATTGCTCTAACTTCGCAGTCCTACGAAACAGACTTGAATCAAGATAATGTCGAATTTTGCATTGACTTTCAATCGAGTATACTGACAATGGAATGAAATGGAATATAGAACAATAAAAGAATACTGCGGTGAAGCAAAACATCTTGAGGAAACTTATACCTGAAATTTATATCGTTTGTGATGACAATTTTTATGTATCAAATAAAAAGAAAACCTACAGGAATTGAGATATAGTCCTATTTATGGTCGATCTTTATGGCTTTGTCAATTTTTTTTTATTTAGGACTAGTCAATGCTTGACTACAATCTAAATTAATAATTCTACAAAATCCTGAAACTAAGACCGATTAAAATAATTTCTTATACATACGTTGATAGCTAGTGTGTGTTTTACCTTGTATTTTGAAAAATATGACTGTCATAATGTTATACATATTCATTGCTCAATGACAACCACAAAACTTATGAAGTTGAGCAATGTTAACTTGTCGCAATTCCTAGAAAAAAAATTGTTTTATTGAATAATAATATAGCCACGTACATAACCTTTTAGAGACATTAATGATTTAATTTATTCACAAAATTAATAAAACAGTTTCAAATTGCATTATAAATGCGACATAAACGATAGCTGGAAGTTGTAAATACAAGAAACAAATTCGCGGTCTAAGTACAAATAACACTTCAAACATACGTATTTGGGAAGTCTTATCTGATTGTCTTGTCTAAATTGACTCCTGAAGTACAACTACACCTTTTATATATCACTACATAGTATAAAACAAAGTCGCTTTCTCTGTCCCTATATCACTATGTATGCTTTAAATCTTTAAAACTATGCAACGGATTTTGATGCGGTTTTTTTAATAGATAGAGTGATTGAAGTGGAAGGGTTATATGTATAATACGTTCACAGTTATTCTTTAGTATATTTAGTATTAGCATTGCACCCGTGCGAAGCCGGGACGGGTCGGTAGTTTATAATGAAACGTCTCTGTGTTGTCGAATGCTGGGACAAATTTTGCGAAAGCAGATATTGTTTATAAGCTTTGCCCGTATTCCTTCAAGCAAGGGTAGTAGTAAGAAGAGCACTTGTATGTTAATATCTGTGCATGTATGTGTACCAATTTCCTTAAATGGCTGTAGAATTAAGAATAAATAGGTAGATAGATAGACTTTACAACTTACTATATCGTTCACGATATGTAAAACATAATGTAGATAATACATGCTGGTATTTGATTTTATAGAATACACACGTAAATCCTGTTTCGTAACAAACATCCACGGTGTCACTTTTGTATATAAATTATTGTTAATTATAATGTAATGCTTTCTATCAATGCAAGCTCAATCTCATTTGATGATATGATGTCCTCTTGGGTGGTAAGGGTTTTTTTAGTAAAAAATGTACTGAAGTCTTATTCACTCTCCACTTTACTTACCTACTCTTATAAACTCATACTTTAAACAATACGCACAAAATATTTCGCATAGCTATGTAACAGAATGAGCGGGTAAGATTAATTAATGCAAAACCTAAGTACTCGCTGACCAAGTTAATTAAATAACTGCTAAGCTTAACAACAAAAATTTAAATAAGACTGTAAGCGTAAAATTAGTGTGAATGAATTTATGCCGCGAAAAGTATTTAAGACGGTGGGAGGGAGTGGCTCACGCATTCCAACCTGTCGTCAAATAACCTGGTACATTCGTATGCACGAGTGCAAGTTTACTTACATTTGATCAGTTTTAATTTACTACATACGACATAAAGTAACCACATAGGACCTTCGTGATATTTTTTTTTTTCAAGAGATCAGTATAACTTATGTTTCATCTTGACCAATAATTGTAATTATAAAAAAACACGCATTATTATTGTTAGACTATTGTACATATCTTTTAATTTTTGAGCTTAAAAGAGTATTCAATGCTTCTTCTTTGCTTTGGTACCTAACATTTTATTAGATTTCAACAACTAAATACCCAATCGCCATTACGTTGGAGTTTAACCTACGCGAAAAATATAACTCCTTTAAAATTTCTTGTGATAACTTTATTAGGTACACAATTTAAAATAATATGGCATAAAAATCAGTCCAAAATGTAATAACACAAATTTACACAGGAAAGTATGTTTTACAGCAAAAATGTTAGAGTACTTCAAATAAACAATAACTTAATAAAACCAATCAATAATAAATCAGAGGTTTAGGTCTAATCTCAAAATACCAGATCTCACAAGTCTGTGATATGTTGTACAAAATTTTTAAGGATGATGTAAATAGTTACTTATACATCACATCATAATTTATTGTCAAATACATTAAATTATTGAGTAATTTTTTTATGATTACAAGTAAAAAAATTGACAATCAATAAAGTTTTCATAACAAATTTCAATAAAAAAAATTAATATCAATTCATACATTTTTAAACTAATGCAGTGGCAGATGGCAGGTTACACTTGGTTCAGACATAAAGTTTAAGATAAGGTCAAAGATGTAAAATAATCCTTCAAATAATCACAAAACACAAATCCAAAATTATATATGAGTCTTTACACAAACCACTCCCATTACAATCTGGTTAATGTATTGAGCCTAATAATTACCAGTAGCATAATTGAAGTTATTAATAATAAACGGTGATAAATAATAAAAATAATGTAAGCTATAATACAATCACACCCTGACTTTAAGATTTCACATTGAAGGGAGTCTAAAACATCACTAAACTGAATATTATATGATTATATAGTTAATATTACAGGTATTTTGATTATATAATTGGATTGTGTATGTTTGAATACACCAATATTTTAAAATGTTATTTTCATACTATTGTATGTATGTTAAAATTTGAATATACTTATACATACATATATGATCATATGTCAGCAACCTGTTAAAGTGCAAACAGCCTGATACTATTAGAAATCTGATTATAATTTGAAATTTAATGTTCCTTAAGTAAAGATGAATAAAAACAATTTGACTTCTTGAAAAAAAAACTTAATGCAAAATATTTCAGGATAATGATTGAAAATATACCACCGAGTATAGCATGATATTCATTCTAAGGGTATTTAACGATATTTTTTATGTACATTGAAAACACTAAACACAAATAATTATTATATTTAAGGGGATAGGAATTTAAATACAAATTACTGGACATTTAATTTAACCAACCAATGGCATGTATAGTATAAAATAATATTATACAAAAATGTACTTTCCAAACTGTACATATAATGAAGACCTAAGAAAAGTTACCATTATAAACATACAACATGCTACTATAACAAAAGTATTCTATCATTTTTAGTAAAAAAATGTTTGGCTCAAATGGTTTCTTACTCCTTATATTTTAAATTTAACATTGATTCTGCTATAACTCATAGCCCCAATATATAAGTAGCACGTAGTATGTAGACCATTACAACTTAAAAGTTATAGTCATGAAATCCCATTAATACAAATATTAATCAATAAACAAAATTTTTACCTACTTAAATATTAATAGAGCATTGTTACTCTGGTATCAGTTTTAAAAAAAAAGTCCAAGATAGTTAGTTTTATGCTAAAGCACTTTCATGTCTCGAATAGTCAAGGAACTTCTAAACACTTATTGATAGTAAAGTTACAAACTCTAATCTAGAACACTGTTGTGCCTTTTAACTTTATCACAACTGTCATCTGTTTCTGATTTTTTTCTTTTACGTGTGTCAAACCTTATGCCAGTATCATGTACTACCTTCTCACTGTTTTTAATTGCAGTTATTATATTGTCTCTTGAAGGTACTACCAATTTTAGTTCATCAACAGTTTCATTAGTAGGTGGCTCCACTAAGTGCATAACAATACGTTCTAAATGTTTAGGATGTTCCACTGGTACATCATCAATAGTACCTGCTGTAGGAAGAGGTTGCTTATCTATATCAACAATCACTGAATACTTTCTTTTCATTTCTTCCATCATCTTTCGACCATAGTCCTCCCCAATCACACTATTGACACACACAAAACTTTGGACCTGCTTAGTTTTCTTATCGATTTCAAGAAAACCCCTTGTCCTCATATATATAAAATTTCCAGAGCGGGTCATCAATCTATAATATGACTCACCAAATTCTTTGCTCTGATCATACATCTGCCTGAGAACACATATTACCCAGCGGACATCTTCTTTATGCATAAACACAAATGCCGAGGTACCAGTCACCTCCTCTATCATATATCCTACTGCTAAGGATATGCTTTGATCACATTGTACAATCCTTCCATCTGTTAGATGTCTGGTCCAGTACTCTGAGTAAGCTGCAGGTGGAGATATGCGTGGTGGCAAAGGATTCACTATTACATGAACCATGCCAATAAAAACAAAGTCATTACCACTAGAAGAAAATGTTCTGTTTTGCCTCACCCTTTGTCTTCGTATTTGTTGTTCATCTTGAACACCATTAGCTGTAGCACGATCTGAACGTCGCAGCATTCCATCAATACGACATCGTTCATAACGAGGAGGATCAGTGCGAGCCCCTGCACGCATTATTCTTATTTGGAAATTGTGACGGTGTTCAAATAACGTATCATTTGAACCAACCTGTAATTCAGGTGGATATATATGTTGCCTGAGAATATCCTTATCTTCAATGTGTACATAGTTGTATATATCTTGACTGAGCAAGTCTATATGACAATGTCCAAGTTTCTCCTGAATATTTGGCGACACGAGAAATATTCGACCTTTGCAAGTTATACCCAGCATAAAACCACCAAACAGATCAAAGAACTTCATGAAAGCTGGCGACCATGTCTCTAAATGACAACATTTGATTGATTTACCAAACACATGGTCATTGCGAAGCTTGTCTGCTGCTAGCCTCAAAACGCTGGTCTTATCCACCTTGCGCCGAGAGTTTATTATGTCAGATAATAGAGTCATAATCTGTGCAATTTGTTGATTATATTGACTTCTTCGTTGTTTCTCTGCTATTATGCGCGATTCACGATCACTGGCTTTCACTATGGACATCTCTGGTGACTGAGACTCGGAGGAAGACTCCCCACAATTTGTATGTAAGTCATATAGTTTTGATGGTGGAAGTACTGCAACTGTCATTCCAAAATCTTGGTTTGCGAGGCCCACTTGGCCAACAGCCGCCCCATGCACCGCATAACGACCAGCAGATGCCCCAGGAGCTGACATCATATTGAATAACCTTTGAATTTCAGGCCAATATTGTTTTTGTCGAGATGTCACTCATCACATAGATGCACTAACAAGTTATTCATCGCCATAAAATTAAACGGTTTATTTTGGAACAGTCAACTAAACCCATTATTCCCTTTTCAACGTGCTTTTAGTGCTTTACATCAATGCATTATGTACTACCAAGAACACATTCACTCACTTGAAAAGAAATCCCGCGATTAAACTGCAACAGTGTGACCTGCAGAAACAGGACACTCAGTTAATATTTTAAACACGTTAAGTTTAGAGCAGTATACTGAGCAAGTGGTAATAACTACTAGTATACAGGCTCACAGACGAGTATGCACTAACAGTCGTTTAATGCCGTCATTCTTGACAAACAAACAGCTTGCAGCAGTGCATCTCGATACTGCACTGCAGACTGCACACAAATGATACAAATAAGTAAGGTATTCACAGTTAATGTATTATAAAGTACTCTATATGCATCACAGACTAATTACAGACACAATGTATTACCTATGTACGCTTGCACAGACCATTGACAGTGATAGAAGTTATATTTACATAAACAAGACCCGTGGAAATTATTGGAACTAAATTTGACAGAACGCCATGCTGACGAGAATGTTGCTATAACCATGTTAGATGTAGGTAGTTATATTTTTATACAACTATTAATAGGCAAATAAGAAAAGAAACGTTTTGGTAGCCTTTTAACCAAGTGAGTTTATAGGAAATTAGGAATAGAACGTCGCTAGAACGACAAGCTTCATGGAAATTACAATGGTCTGACGGAAATTATTCATACACTCGGAATGATAAACTGTAACGTCTAGATTAATATAAGAATTGATAAAAGGCGCGTTTGCCAACAAGTTAGTCAATACATCGCAAGCATGTCGTAGAGAAACTGAATGTAATGTTAAGTAATGATCAGATGAAGAAAAGTATCCGTTTATAACAACTTCTGTAAAATAAATTTGTATTTGATTTCCAGTATTTTGGTAGCGATATTGTTAGAATAAAAGAGGTTGAGCTTTTTTATCTATAATCTTTTATTCTTTTTAAATTTATTTTGATAAATGTCTATGGCTATATTTAATATTTGAATAGAATTTAAGATAGTAGTACCATGAAAAATGACACTGCGTTAAGATATATAACAATTAAATATTATATAACAAGGAAATAGAATTTTCCCTCTAACAGATATGTGTATTAGACACAAATATTTGAATGATTGGCAATTGAACATTAATATTTGAAATGTGTTTTTTTTTAATTCATATGTACTCAGTTTTCTAAAACGATTTCATTTGCTTTAGAAAATATCATCACAGGAATTGGATCCACAAAAATATAAATTAATTGCTCTTATTTTGGTAAACTAAAAATAATAGATTCTGGCAACATTCCGCTGTGCGACTTCAGCGCCATGCTGGGGATTTATTTTGGGAGAAACGTTATTATACTATATGGATAATATCTCTTTAAATGCAATATTGATACCTGTAAGTTGACAAGGAATATGTAATATTAATGTAATACACACAAATAAAAACTTCAAAACTCTACCAATATATCCTTTTGAGAAATAATTTTGCATTAATTTAATTGTATTTTATTTACATCGGTAGGAAATCGAGTATATATTTTTATATTACTTACATAAATGTTTACACTCACATTTCAATATTTTTAGCTAATTATTTAAATATAATATTTGTTACAAACATGTTTGAAAACCAAATTCAAAAATTATTTTGACATGTAGTTATGTTATTGAACATTAGTCTATGTTCAATAACATAGTCACGGCCGGTTCCTGAAACGCTGATCAACGAAAAAAAAAAGAAATTAACTGTCAAATCTATTGTCAAACGTCAATTGT
>DWJN01005247.1:0-11642 GCA_018248895.1 Carystus phorcus
TGATTGTAGCGTGATGAAAAGTATACTATAACCTGCTCAGGAGTATGAACAATAATTGTACCAAGTTTCGTTAAAATGCGTCGAGTAGATTTTGTTTCTATAAAGGTTATACAGACAGACAGACAGACAGACAGACAAAAATTTTACTAATTGCATTTTTAGCATTAGTATCGATCCCTAATCACCCCCTGATAGTTATTTTGAAATATATTTCATGTACAGAATTGACCTCTTTACAGATTTATTATAAGTATAGATAGATGACAGTATAGAATATAATACAAACAATATAATTCACAGGTTACATTATTAACATAGATACATTTATAGTTTATAAATACTAAATATAAAGAACATAATAGACATTAGTGATGTGTTATATCTTCATGTTACTTATATGAGGCGATCGTTTCCCATCAGATGGCACATTTGCTCGTATGTATGTTACATAAAAACACATCCTGAAATCCTGAATCATCATCGAACGTCTTTCTATTTTCATTCGCATAATTGTAAAAGTCTTCGACATATTTCGACATATCAGTCATAGGGGGCGACCCGTGACGTCAGAGCAAACATGACTGGAAGCAGGTCAGGTGAGGCTGAAAGACTAGAACCAGCGGCTGGCGAGGTCAATAGACCTCTCGTGAAAGCCTCCACCTGGTTATTGGGGTTAACCATCTGACGAATGGGGTTTTTGAAACTTAAATTTAAACATGTATAAGCCGTATAGTGATATACACAATCGTCTTACAAGAAATAGACATAATTTGCCTCTCGTACAAAATGTCAAATACCAGGTCTGCTGGAAGAAATTTCATTTTGAAATAAGCAGTGCCTATTTACTTTATTTAAATAAATGTTTAAATTTAAGTGTTTTACATGAAATAAATAAATGAAAAAAAATTTTGATTACTTCTTCTCGCCTAAGTAAGGTACAGCGATCGTTTATTGGACTTGGTGTCCGTTTTTACAATAAGATTCCATAATCGATTAGGGAATTGTTTATAGAAAAATTAAAGCTACGCATGAAAGCACAGCTTGTAGATAAACGTTACGACAATATAGATAAATATATAGATGATAAGGATGCTTGGAAATAATAATGCCGTATCCAGCTCCGCAAAGGCTAGTGGTAGTATTCAAGATCGGTCCAATTGTTTAGGAGGATCGTTATGTATAGAATATTTATATATATTCTTCTGTCCGTGTGAATGTTATTGAACTCCTAAAATTCTTGAAACTCCTTAAAACATTCTAAGTATACCTATCTAGGATTTCAGGAGTTCAATGCCCAGTAACTCAATATATGCCAATTCACTCTTTACTAGAAGAATATAAAAGTATTACAATGAATTGTTCTCGTTCCCCATTAACTCAGCATATGCCAATTCACTCTTTACTAGAAGAATATAAAAGTATTACAATGAATTGTTCTCGTTCCCAATAACTGAATATATACCAATTCACTCTTTACTAGAAGAATATAAAAATATTACAATGAATTGTTCTCGTTGCCCAGTAACTCAGCATAAGCAAATTATAAAAGTATTACAATGAATTGTTCTCGTTCCCCGTCTTTACTAGTACAGGACTGAGACGTGACGCGATCACTCCATACATGTTATATGAGGTGCTGTGTTTACGTGCCCAAGTGTCGTCTACGTCTGTTCCCGCTATAATGCACGGGGAAACGAGCGACGTATTTTGTTCACATGTTAAACAGGTTATAAGGCTAAATACCACTAAAATCAAGTATACAGTAAAATTTAAGTATAACAGAAATTCACGTATTCCGTCATTGTGATGTTTATTCCCATAGATGCTGTGATAGATTTTTAGAATCAAAATAAATGACGTGCATAAGTGTATTGAAATAATACCTACATGAATAAATGATTTAGAATTTGAATTTGAAAATTTATCTATAGTAATACTACTAACAAGCGGAGCCGACGTCTGTCCGTGTTAGTACGCACTTTTACGACTAAAATTTACGGATAATATTTTAGTTTTAAACAAACATTTAGCAATTTTAATACCCCATATTTACATAATGTATTATGACGTTTAAATATAAATACATTCATAGCGTTCGACTACGTCTTATAAGATTAAAGATTTAATGAGGCCTAGCGGCGCCGAGGGAACTTTACCGAGCAACTTGCTAAGACTTACTGCCGCCAAGTCATGCGCAAGTATTTTAATTGCGTTGGAAAACGGTTTCCGCGCCCCCATTATTAATTTCAGTTTTTAACCGTCTGATCATTTAGGGCAGGAATTCCTCGTTAATGCATATTGCGTTACTTTCAGTCAATTGTTATTGGAATCGATTTATGGACAAAGATTAGCATTATCAGTATTTTATATAACACGAATGTACTGTTTTTATATTACAAAACCACTCACAGTGCCGGAAAATAACGGATTCAATCGAGCTGTAAGTCTAAATTAGTTTGAAGGTATATTTCTTGAATCTAGTTTTCTCAATTTTCCTTTAATCTCCCTTTTTTCCGCTGTTAATCAATTTTATAGAAATATAAACTTATCAAACACCATTTTTAATCAAAGTTAATGAACCTAATATCCTGTCCAAGACTTAAGCCAGGGGGAAGGGGGTATGGGGCTTAAACCTCCTCTCTCTCCCCCGAAATTCTAAGTTATTGCATTAAATTGGGTTAAAGATTTCCAAGATTACAAACCCCTTCTCAGCCCGAAAGAAAATCCTAACTATGGTCATATCACATCGCGTCACAAAATCTAGTAACAAGTAAAACTAGTAATAAGTAAATCTAGTAACAAGTAAATCTAGTAACAAGTAAATCTAGTAACAAGTAAATCTAGTAACAAGTAAATCTACTAATAAGTAAATCTAGTAACAAGTAAATCTAGTAACAAATAAATCTAGTAACAAATAAATCTAGTAACAAATAAATCTAGTAAATAAGTTTGGCAGTCGCTTTCCCCGCTTGGTAAGCCTTTACCTCTGTTGAACGCGAAAGTCAACATTTATTAAGCCTAATCTAATGTCTGGAATCGATCTCGACGTATTTAATTGAATCCCCTTGTCCATTGTCCTATCCTTATGCCACTTGCTTTATTACAGACAACCTAGTCTAGCACAAAACATTCATTTGTCTGCGATGCCGGACCGTTTCCTCGTCATTAAACAACAACCTTGTACGTCCATTGTGTTTTTAGCAGACAAAGCGATGTCAGCGCTGACGAGTTCAAATGGAACATTAATGTGGATCCGACAGCGATTTGTGCATAAACTGCTGCGGTAACAATTACAGATGAATGTTAACTTTTTTTGTTAACGCAAATGGCATGTGGCTTTCGAGTTGACTTCTGTTTCTGCGACGGAACAGTCTAGCCTGATTGTGTGATCGGTAAATAATGAAGCAATGAATATTTATTAATTTACTATAGACTTGCTTTCGCTTCGCTTCGATGTGTATTTAACTTCGTGTACATAAAAATCAACTATAAATTTTTAATTCTTATATCATTCATGTTTGCATCACGCGTGTCGTGTCAGTGTGAGAACAAATTCAGAATGTCGTACTGTTATATCATAATGTCATATTTAGCGCTTTTTTAATTGATTTGATAGAAACATGTTTTCCCATGAAAGTGAGATATTTTTCCTTGATAAAAGGAGCCTATGGCCTTCGACTATATCCATAGTAAATATCACACCGATCCGTCACTCCGTTTTTATGTGAAAGATGGGAAAACGAAGTAATAAACAGACACACTTTCGCATTAACAATTTTATATATTAACAATAATTTATTCAACCTTTATTGCCCACAATAAAAATATCACAGTAGTACAAATGATAATTCTCTATACACCAACTAACCATTGAACTAAAAAAAATATACACGAAAGTTTACAAAAGTAAGATTTATGATTGAATCCACACTATTCAAATATAACACAATACATACAAATTTTGTATATAATACATATCCATTACATATACACTTTAATTACATACTTTACTTGCGTACGAGATGACCAATAAAGTCGATAATGATCTAGAAGGACATTTCTGAGCTTCCTTTTAAACATTAGTTTACCAGAGGGTCTTCTGATTCCTTCGGGAATGGCATTCCAAAGGCGGTATGTCTGAATAGTGAAGGAACTGAAAAAACAAAACTATAACAGTGAAGGGATAGTGAGAAGATGAGAATCAATAGATCGAAGCGCATTTATAAAATGTCTCCCTGAGAAGAAATAAGGTAAAGAATCTGCTCTCTTCTAACAGAAATATACATAAAATTGTTTGTATAACATCTTCAAGACTAAAGTATCTGATTAAAGACTTAAAATTTCTCTTCAAGATGGAATCAGTGAACTCGCCTAATAAACATCTTTGGATTTTTCAGTTACAGAACGAACCAGAGGATTCAAAGTTCATCTTTCCTTCACAGTCAGCAAAACCGTGACGCTTACTAAGGAACATGTGTTCCCATACACGACAGAAGAACCCTTACTTTGTCGTAGCAGTTTTTGCGCAATCATTTATAATCTGTAAACACCACGAACAATACCTCTACAACTGTACTCCTGTTTTGTAAAAATGTCGTAAAACTCAGGGAGTCGTAAACAATTTTTAACTACAGTTACCACGGAACAAATACAACGTAGCTACTATCATTTTCGAAAAATTAAAAAGCCTCCGCAACAATCGTTAATGACTGGCTTGTTTACGACAGGGAGACTATAAAGATGGCATCTTATCGGGATATTTCCCGTTATGGCTCGTAACGGCTGCGATATTGGCAATAGTGACCACGAGTTTCGTTGCAATGGCAATTGAAGAATAAGGTATTTGGATTCGACCAAATATAGTATTTGATATTGTGAGATATTCTATAAGTAACATTACAGTTTAAGTAAAGTCAAATGACTAGGTAAAAAAATATTATGATAATGTAGTTTTCGCGTAATTTATACTATCCTTCTTAATCATATTACAAGTTCAAAATAAAAGATTATTTTAAGTAAACAATACGTTTAAGAAAACAAACCCAAAAATATTATCACAATCGTTCCAACCGTTTAGAAAAAGTTCAATTATATTGTATGAAGATGTTCGGCTACTAAAATAGATTACTTAAATTTCAGATTTTTTAAATTGGTTTTAACATAAGAACATACGTTTAGTAATTTGTATAATAACATTTTATTGGACAATTTAAATATAGTTGATATAAAATATTTTTTTGAATATTACTGTCTCTTATCCAACGTATGTATGTCTCTATTTCAACCTGAATCATAGTGTCTCTAGCATCGCTCGTCATTCAGTGATTCCATCAAGCTTATTAAAAGCGTCGACTGGCGTATTGGTTTATGTGAGGTGTCCAGTGTTTTTATAACGAACCC
The DNA here is from genome assembly GCA_018248895.1 of Carystus phorcus. Lineage (NCBI taxonomy): Eukaryota > Metazoa > Arthropoda > Insecta > Lepidoptera > Hesperiidae > Carystus > Carystus phorcus. Next base: position 5,401 of record DWJN01005247.1, read on the forward strand.
GTATTATCTTTCATGTTGTTTCGTGAGATTATTACATATTCTTAGACAAAATTAACTGAGCCATATTTGTAATACTATATTATAATGAACTACTTTTGAAATTTAAACAGCCGATGAACTAGCAGAGGATGGTTATCTATACTAATATACATATAAAGCTGAAGAGTTTGTTTGTTTGATTGTTTGAACGGTCTAGTCTCAGAAACTACTGGACCGATTTGAAAAATTCTTTTAGTGTAAGATAGTCCATTTATAGAGGAAGGCTATAGGATATAGAACATCACGCTAAGATGAATAGGAGAGGAGCAGGAATAAAAAATATTGCAAAAACGGGAAAATTTTGAGCTTTCCTTGCGTGCGCTGAGTAAACGGTGAACGTTACACAAAAATCATGTATTACAAAATTGTTCCCCTCTAAAAGATCTAAATAAAAGTCTGCGATAGCATATGTCTACGTTTTTAGGGTAACACACTATAACCATTTTTATGGTTATAAAAATAGTTTTTAAATAATAATTTACATGGCAAAACAAAGTTTGCTGGTTCATCTAGTGTGTAATATGTATTCCCACAGTCATGACATAGTGTCCTTCAAAAAGCGGGTCCATAGATTCCCTGACATTCCTGGTGTTACTAATGTAACGGTAATCTTTTACGAATAGGTGATCCATCTGCTAATTGCTTACTTCATAAAAATTATACGCAGATACAGACTGCATTAGGCTGTAGTAAACATTGCCTTCAACCCATTAATGGCCCACTACTGAGCACGGGTCTCTCCCCAACACTGAGGTCTAGAGCATACTCCACCACGCTGCTCCAATGTGGATTGGAGGAGGGGTTAGTGGCCAACCCAAGTGTCGGATGTTTTTAAACCGCCCGAAGGTCGACATGGCTTGACGACTGCTATGTTCATAGCAACCTGGACCGACGGCTTAACGTGCCCTCCAAAGCATGTAAACATTACCTGTTATAAATTTGTAGGGCGATCCTTTGTAATATATAAAATGGGCGGGTCTAACACTAATTGTTAATTACTCAGTCAATCAATTTGCTTTCAACGTGTTTCGGTTTGATTAATGTCAGGCGAGTAATGTTAACAAACGGGGCGATTACTTTCACTATCGATGCCAATACATTTAGAACTTTAAATAAATAGTACTAGAAACTAATTTGCCTGAAACTAATTCGTCCGTAACATATTAAAACATTACTAAACACTGACAATATGAATGCAAAATGCTATTTACTTTATTAAATGTATTTGCAATACGTATGTACACTAAATTAGCTTTTGCTATGTCGAATTTCACAGTCTCATGCATTAATTTTTCATATTTAACATTTTTTTTACTTAACTTAAACAATGATATACATATATATATATATGCATATATGTTTATTAGTACATATGCGTTATACTCGGAATTTCCTTTTACTTTTTTCTTATTAATTTCAGTTTTCTAGACTTCCTTCCTTCCTTTTTCCCATGTTTATAAGGTTGGCTGGCAAATAATGCTTTTAGAATTGTCCTTTTGTTATTTTACTTTTATTAGGTTAAGAATAAATAAATAAACAAAATATCTTTCTCAGTTTCTCCTTACCTATACTTCTATACTAATAAAATAAATCTGAAGAGTTTGTCTGTTTGAACGCACTAATCTCAAGAACTACTGATTCGAATTGAAAAAATCTTTTTGTGTTGCATAGTACAGTTACTGAGGAAGGCTATAAGATAAATAACATAACGCTTTGTCAATATGAGCCGAGCATTGATGAAAAATTTTACACAAACGAGGCAAATGTTCCAAGGTGATACGAACTTCGCGGGGTTTCCTAGTTAATAAAATATGTACCTTTTTGAAAGAGGTGTTAAAGCCTATAATGGCGGACATAATTATGAGAAACACTTACAAACATCTTACGACACCATAGTCTACCATTGTGGTCAATAGAGGCCGCTGTAAACATCCAAAAACGGTCACGGGCACAATTTTGCCGTTTGGCTACAAAATCATAAAAAGAACACGAATCTTAATTCAATTTACGTTATAATTTTCCGATTCAAAACGTCCGAAGTTTAATCGCAACTTTTATGTAGCGTACTAATGAAGCCAAAGTTCAAAGAAATAATTTAGGCAACATTAATTTACGTGAACAAACAAAAACATCGGAAGCCGGACTGGGAAAGCCAAAGATAAACAGCGTCCGGTTGAGAAGGAAATCTTGCCGTTTCATAAATTTTCAATTTCACACCGCCGACTTGTGCCGTTAACGGGCGATTGGTACAATTTGTTAGCCGACTTAAGACAGTATTTTTCGACTGTTTTTAGCCGACTACAAAAAGGAGGTGTTTTTGTGCCTTCATAACTTTTTAACTGGGTCAACCGATTTGACTAATTTTTTTATTCGAAAGTTGGTGTTTATCATGTGGACAAATTTAAATTTAAACGCCATATGACTTGAAGTTTTTAAGTTAGTTAGTAGTTTAGAGTAGATTATCTGGATTCATGTAAATAGCCATAAATCAAAGCAAATAGTTAATTATTAATATTTAAAATTTGAAATTGATTATAAAAAGTTATTATCACCAATAGATTGAACGAAGTCGATGATTTTGGAATAAATATGAGTAATATAGAAACACCTGATAAAGTGAAGGCGCAATTTTTTACACATTATAAGTAATGACCACTAATGACCACTATCCTGCCTGACGGTAAGCACAGATGTAGCCTTGGATGGTGAAGCACTAACTTAGAAGATGCCTTCACTCATGCAAACGACACCTACATTATAATCCAACTAGTGCCCGCCCGCGACTTCGTCCGCGTAACTCCCGATCCCGCGGGATTTCCGGGAAGACAGGCTTGTTAGCTTTATATTAATATGTTTGTTCAGAAGCTATACCCATACGCGTAGGAGTTTTTCCCGCGTAAATTCCGATCCCGCGGGATTTCCGTGAAAAAACTATCCTATGTGTTAATCCAAGTGCTCTATGTATGTGCCAAATTTCATAAAATTCGGTTCGGCAGTTTTTGCGTGAAAGAGTAACAATCAAACAAACATACTTTCGCATTTTTAATATTAGTATCTGGAAACACTAACGCGAGCAATTGAATCCTTCGCAGTACGTGATTAATAATAATGTTTCTGATGCAGATATTTTCAAATGTTCTCCATCTCAAAAATTTTCAAATGTTCTCCATCTCAAAAATTTTCAAATGTTATCCATCTCAAAAATTTTCAAATGTTCTCCATCTCAAATCTCCATCGCGCTTGGCTTGTACTACACAAGACATGAGGTCAGTACACGTTTGAAGTTGAACTAGAGCTTGAACTGCGGCCCACGCTTGCTGGAACTGTAACACAATATATAATAATACCGAGAATACTGTATAAGGGTATTAATTTGTGAATTTACTAACGTGAATTTACTAACAGATTCCACAGTATCCTGTAACATAGAATTTTCTATCGAATTTAATTGTGACTCTAAACAATTCTTGAACATGTAACGCGAAAAATTTACTCAAAGTCGTCAACTATTTAATATCTTAATTATAGCGGATACTCACGATCTCTGTATTCTTTTACCGATATTTCGACCCAAGTTACATGGATCGTGGATGTAACTACGTCGAAATATCGGTAGAAGAATACAGAGATCGTGAGTACCCGCTATAATTAAAATGTTGAGTGTCCGCGATGAAAATAGTTTAAAAACTATTTAATAGTTCAGAAACACATATGGATAGTGTTAATTTTAAGTTAATTATCTATCTTATTGTGCCTAATCATGTGTGATATGAAGTGCATGCTAGGCTACTGACGTTGCACACCTTGACGGTAGAATGTAATTGCACTACCTAAATTACCATGGTATACACCATTACTGTACTACATTCTTGCAATAAATAAATTATAAATAAATAAAATTATGTAGAAGAAATAAAGGCTTTTCTCATTAAGGGCATAAATTCAAGAAGTAAATATCGCTATAACTAAACTATTCTATATGGAAATATTATTTTAATTATCGTTAATTATTCAACAAAATTATATAACATATTCAACATAATTATAGAACAGATTTCCAACGCATTTTTTCCGCCTAGTTGAGAACCCAGAACCCTTCGATTTGGTTTAAAGACCATGCTGCTAAGTGGTTCGTCAAATAGGCAAAATATAATATTTAAAATTGGCTACTTAAGAACTTTCCATTTCACAGCACGGCGCCTTTAATTTATCTATTATTAAGATTATCTCGTAAGCATCATATTAAACAAATGTGACGTCATAGCCTATAAATGGCGTCCAATGAAGACCATGTTAATTTATCATTAAGAGTTTAAATCCGAGAATTAATGACCAAAAACGGATGTATTCTGATAAAGAAACTCCACTTCAAAAGCCACTAAACGCGAGACTTCTTAACATTGTAATATTATCTCACATAACTCAAATAAATTCCCCAACTAAGTACCAAGGGCTAAAAGTTCCGCAAACAAAGCCGCAGTAACCAGCTCGTAAAACACTGGCCGTCTGTTATAATGAAACTGGGTTGTAATTTATACAGCAATAATAAAGTTTAAAAAGTGGTAAGTAGGACGCGCTAATTTCATAAGCGAACGGAACTGACCCGAATACTTTTAAGCTCTCAACCTATTAATAGTCCACTACAGGACAGTTTCTCATAAGAATAAGTGAGTATACTCCACCACGCTGCTCCAACACGAATTGGTCTTAATAAATCTAAAAGTAAAATATTCAGTCATATTTTGATCCAGCAAACTTTGCTTTGCTATATAAATTATTATATTAGAACTATTTTGATAACCATAAAAATGCTTATTGTGGGTTAACCTTAGAAGCTAGACATATGCTGGCGCGGACTTTTATTTAGAACTTTTAGAGGGGAACAATATTGTAGTATATGATTTTTTAGTAACTTCCACCGTTTACTCAGCGCATGCAAGGAAAGCTCAAAATTTTGCCGATTTTGCCATATTTTTTACTGCTATTCCTCTCCTATTCATGTTAGCGTGATGTTTTATAGCCTATAGCCTTCCTCTATAAATGGACTATCTTACACTAAAAGAATTTTTGAAATCGGTTCATCAGTTCCTGAGATTAGCGCGTTCAAACAATCAAACAAACAAACAGACTCTTCGACTTTATATTATTAGTATATTAGTATTGATAATTATTTCATAGTACTTACTCGTATGCAATTTCATACCAATATTAACTGAAATGTATATTTGGGTCAGCACCGAAAGCTTGTGTAATATGCCCGCCCTACTTACCACTCTTTAAACTTTATTATTGCAGTATAAATTTTAAATAGTAGCTTATGGTATGCACGTTAATTTTCTGCACAGGGAGAGCGACTTATTAAATACGCAATTATTTAATATTTACACAGTAAAAGCTCCTGAGGAGTTTTTTGCCGCTTCTTCTTCCAGGATTTTGTTTCAGTTTGCTGGGGTCAGCTAGTATTCTATATGTTACGAATCGTTTGTTGAATCGTGTGGTCGCCTGTTATTCTAACAAAGCGATACTATTTCTGCTAAATAAAAGGCCTTGTATGTTGTTGATGTACTATCGACAAAACCTAGTATTGAGCTTCTCTACTATATGATTTCTAAGCATTTTTCCTTGTTCTAATTTTGAATTTGACACCATAGAGCAATTCCATACTGGGTCGTCGCTATTATTATAATGAAAATACCAAAGAGTTTATTTTTACCAAAAAATGTTTATATTGACGAATCTGTTAATTCGGTTATCGTTCAAATTGTGTGTTATCCGAGGCAAAAATGAGGGGTGTTATAAATTTGACACATGTCTCTGTGTCTAAGCTAATAACTCTGAATTTTGACGTGTTGAAAATTTTTTAATTGTGACATTATTAATGTACAAAATTAGCTATCATTGTTATATTTTTGAATATAGAAAAGGTCGATCAAGCTTGTTTCTAATGTAGTATCACGTATGATCACGTGCTTATAACGATTAGACTAGCATTTAGATTAACCGCCAGTTTCTGATAGGCTGATTAACGAAAATTTAACTAATAAACTGTCAAATCTGTTGTCAAACGTCCACAGAGTTGTTGGAAGCATGATTATCTCATTTGATTTGAACAATTAATCAGTTAACCAGAGCTAACAAATTTACTTCCGAGACGTATGTCAAATGCGATTTTGTTCTTTGATTTATCATTCACTAACCAACGT
>DWJN01005248.1:0-11642 GCA_018248895.1 Carystus phorcus
ATCCTTAAAAACATGTTTTTTATTTTTCCTGAAAAATTTGATTTTTTCGATTACCGGATTATTCGCGGGGGGCGTCGTTTTCTTACAGGACATTTTTGTTTTGGGAAGACTGAAACGTGATAGTATTTTTTAAGATATTTATTATCCAATGCAAATGTTACGCAACAATTGAAAAATCAAAATTAAAGCAGAAGAAAAAAGATTATAAATCCAAATAACAGTTCGTATAAAACATCAATTCTATAGCTAGACTCACATAACTCTTCTCTCCTCTAACGGTTCTGAATGAAATGAAAACTAATAACTAGTAAATATATCATGAAAATTACAATTTTATATATACTAGAAAAATTTACATGTAACAAAATATTTCCTAGTTAAAACAATGTATCGGATTTCTTATTTTTTTTAACTTAGACAAGTTAAAGCTTGACGTCAACATGATAGCAAGTAGTGAACATGTCTAAAATGGTGGACGCTCTAGCTTAGTAAGACTATTCACTTGAGTTTATTGGAGAAGATAAACGAACTAAGAGACTTCTCTAAATCTATTATGTGTTAATCTATGAATAATTCCTTCGTTTAAGTGTTGCTGTAAAAAATTGATCTGAGCGAAATTACAAGAGTATGAATTGCCACTCAAGTGAATGTTTGCTTTTTAATATATTCTCCTTTTCCATACCATTCAAGTGCATTAAAGCTCATAATGCTTTAACACGATATCCGTTGTACTGTATATAGATTCAAACACATTAATTTCTATGTAAGATATTAGTAGATACTATCGGGTTAAGTAATATTAGCGAAACTAGTAACACAGTTCATAGCACACACACTTGATGTCTAGCGTCAAACAATACATTCTAGGATAGTTCTAGCACTTCTAGAAGATTCTCGAAGCTCACATCAGGTCCTGGTATCTGATCATGTATCTGTCTCGTCTCAAGTCGTTAAACACGCAATCTGTGGGCTCTGTTACTTCTTCTATTTTGATTTTACTGAAATACAATAAATGAAGAATATAATTATTCAAAGGTATGCAATTGGTTGTAATGATTGCGTTAGAGAATCATAGATGGCGTTAGTTGATGCCATGGATTTGGAAAATGTTTGTGACAGTTTATCCAACGAGATATATTATATCAAAGCTGATGGTATTTTTTTTTCATAACGTTAATATTTTATCCTATATTAAATGAACTAAAGTTAATTATGAATTATGACATTACTTTTAAACATAGTTATTAATGTTGAACAAGAAAATTGCTAGTCTTTTTTGTTAATTTAGGTAATCTTGTTTTTCCTTAAGCTTTTAACCTTAACCTTAGTTCTTCGTTTCAGTTCCTTAGAAGAATATACCAAACATAATTATGGATAAAATTTAAGGCCATGTATTACGACGAACACGAAATGCAATTTTATTGTTATTTGCTGCGTCTATGTTAATAACGTCTGATTAACTTTCGGAAGCACATCTTTTTTTTGTAAGTGTAAGTTAATGCTTTACGTCAATCCCACGTGATGGTTTGGTGAGGACGTCTAAGTTGGTGGACGCATTAACTCAATAAAAGCCTATTCGTTCTTCAAGCCCACATAGTAAGTAACCAAGAACACCGAAGCAGGCAGACTATTTCAATCCTTCGCGGTGCGTAACAAACGACAAATAATAATAATCTTGACTATTTCTTACTAGCTGATCAATGGTAACTTTTCCAAGTGTTATGTTGACAGTACAATATACAACAACTGATTATTAAAAGTAGTTGTAATGACTATTTTGATATTGCGACCGGGGCGCCATCTGAACGGTGTGCAGAGAACGTTATACAAAATATGGCGGTAAAGGTCCGATATTGAAAATTAAATACTTGACTATAATAAGTATATATAATTCGAATAACCATCAATGGAGAGACTTTAACATAGGGTTTATGTAATTATATTACAAAATAAACTTACTCTTCAAACGGGTCGTTGATGGCAATACTTGATATCGGATCTTCTTGAACACTTATTATTGGAGCACTGGATTAAAAAAACACAATAAAAATTGAGTTTTATTAAAGTTGACACAGTTTTTATATTGTTTTAAACATTTTATGTACTTACTTGTCAGTAGTGGGTGGCGAGTTTTTATTAGTGTTATTAGTCTCCTCAGATGAAAGTTTGCTATGAAAGAATAACATCAATAAAGTTTTTTTTAATGAGTATAATATTTTTTATAACTACTTTATTTTTTAATTACTACCAAATCGTTTTGATCACAGATTAAACCAATTAAAATAGTTAAGCCCAATTTTTCTTGATTCTTGTGATAAAACATCGGATCCGATTGATTTTGTTATTAGAATTAGAACTTTATATCAAATTTAAATACTGTATCCTTAAAAGTTATGTTTTTTTTTTTTTTTTTTGTAACTACATTTTGTTACGATGTTTTGATATACTGTAATAATCAGAGTTTAGAAAAAAATCAGAGATTAGAAAATATGAAGATAAACTTCATTTCTACTTTTAATATGCATTTACTATCTAAAACCATTACGACGTTCTAAGGTTGGTTGTGATGATCACCAACGACGGACAAATACTTACTTGTTGTTAAAATTTATCGAAAACTTATTTGATTTATAATAATAAATGTTACAATAAGTAAGTTAAAAACAGTATCTGCTATTTAATTAATATAATTAATATGCACTAATTACTTTAAAATAACATTACATCAACTATTTGCGAATAAGACGTAAATTTGACATAATATTTGCACACAGAAGCGATAAGTATAGTACATTTTATTAATATTTGTGAAATTTTAATTACATTTTGTCTTCAAACACATTAAAGCCGACTCCAATCATGGGGAAACCAAACTTTGGATCATAGAAGGGGTACATCTTGTGGGCACACGAATAAACAATACAAAACTATATATTCCTCGTGAAAACAAAGCAAACTGTCCACTCAAACAAAAGATAACACTCTGCAACATAGGAAGGAACTGATAAGTTTAGTATTGATAATGGTTCACACAACACAAATATATTTATACGCACATTTTGTCTTCTTCGAAGAAGAAATCGTCATCGTATTCTTGCATCATTTTGTACGATTACTCAAAAATATAACTAAATACCTCAAAATACGATAATAATAAACATACGCTCTTATGTTAGGTTATGTCGATGTCACATTTATTGATTTTTCAAACGAGCGGCGCGCGTCGATGGAATTGTTACTTCCCTGAGGCTACCAATCACAGTGCGTTCAAAATTTAAAAGAGGCGGGAAATTATGACGTTTATGAAGCAAAGGCATTTTATGGTGACTGCCACACTTTTTATTGGATGTCGTATCAAATTATAGTAATTATCTTTTACAAAACTAATAGGTAAAGTATGATCTCTCAGGGCTTATAATAGATAAATATAATATATATATAATAATTAATTTTAATGTAAAAGTCTGCTTATCATTGAACTTTTAATAAACCTTTTTATTATATTATTAGTAAGTCGCTTTTCTTGGCCAACAATTAATCTTTTTTAGAATAAAATTTATTTTTAAATGTCCAAAAAATATTTCTAGCATTTTAAGAAGTTTAATATAAATATAAAAAAACATCCAAGAAAGTATAAAAAACAAGCAGGTCAGTTTGGAAATACTGGTATATATAACGTAAATTGGGATTTACTACGATATAACTTACACATAAAGGCTTTAAAGGTACTGCATTCGTTGATTTAGAATTTGGTCAATTAACGCAAGATGAAATCCTATTCATATAACCATACAATACTGTATTAGGAAATAGCTCTTTTACAATACAGTGTAAGAAATATGAGCATAACAAAGAACCAAAGTCACGCGTTAGCTGTCAGTTACAAACACCCCTCTTCACGTCGATTTAAAATTCAAATGAACAAAAAATATGGCGGACAACAAGGACGGCTGCACCGTTGCATAATTGTAACTTATGTATAGGACTACGTCTGTAATTGGAAGTCATTTGGCCCGCGGCGTGTCGCAAGATATCAACGCATTTATGATCGTTAAGTAACCTGAACTGTTTTAAATGTAAAAGTTGCAATAAACTCGGCTCGCCCCTAGCAGTGCTGTGGAGCGAGCCGCGCAAATAACACTTGTTTTTTGTAGCATAATTTGCAAAATGAAACGACTGATCGCTGTAAGTCGAAACGTGTTTTAAAAAAGTTATACAAAAGTGTGACGTCTAGTGTTTTCCCGCCTTTTGACGGTTGTTTTTTTTTTCAGCTGTCATTTTTTCTGGTTGTGTTGTTGAAGGCCACAGATTCTCAAGAAGTCGGGCCGGTGGGAGCGTTTCTTCGGACTAATTTGATTGGATACCCGGTGATTCACAACAAGCAGCCGTGGATTTTTGATCCGGATGTCTCACAAAGGAGAAGGAAGCAGTTTTTTGAACTACATGGAGATAAAGCGGAGAAGCTGATTGAAAGACTCGGTTTGGGTATTGATGGGTACGAAGATCAGAGGTTAAAAGAACAGAGAGAGAGAGATGAGGGTCATTTGAATGGATTAAACGCGTTACAACCATAACGTATCAGGAGAGAATTAAATTAGATAGTAGTTAAAGTGAATATTGTTCAAGTTGGTAAAGTATGGACAAATTTTGAAATATTTAATAAAAATTGTGCTATTTTTCGAGATAGAAAAATTTGTATTTTCAAATGAAAAATAAGTATAAAACAACAGACCTAAAATACGAGCATCCAAAGATTAGAAAGAAAGAATCGTTTAAGAATGTAGAAGATATTTGTGCTACTAAATTATTATTCTAAGGCTTCCTTTTATAATTGCCTCAGTCTCGAAGGATTACATCTAGATATGTCCGTGCTAGATTTAAATGATCAATGCGTTTCCATTTAAACCTTCCCAATAGAACTTATATTTGAACCCTATTTAAAATATTTAATGTTCTCTTTCCTTGTCGCATTCATGAATCGATTTAAAACATTTTACAATTGTTACTTTGAATCAAAGTCTGTTAGGTAAGTCCTAAGTAAAGTACATACATAAGTAAAGTGTTTAAAAATAAAAACTATTTTATAATATTGCTATGAGCTTATTTTATACACCGACAGTGATTTGATTGATTTCATAGATAATGATGAAAGAACTGAATTACTTGAGCTACCTAACCTCTTTTAATAATGTAACAAATGAAGTGCATGAAACACATTGTGTGACTTTTGAGTGAGTGACACAAAAGTTATAAGAGATTTTCCCGCTTCATTCTTGGTCAGCGTCAGAGATGTCTTTAGTCTGATGTTTATAAACGGGGGCTCTTACTGTTTCTAATTTAGTAACAGTGGATTACCGCATAGTAAAGTCTGATAATACCAACTGTATATTTAGTTTAAATAGTCACCAACTTCCATTTAACACAGCGGTTAAGAGATTGGTAGGAAAGATGTTACGGCTACCGAGGTCCTATTAGAAGACGAGCTATATGATGATAGTGATCACTCTCAGATGCGTTGCAAACCAAGAAACAGAGAAAAAATAAGTAATACTGCACATACATAGCTCCTATTCCCTGTGATGTAGGTCCCGTCGACAACAGCGACACATCCAGAGCGTGAACGGAATCTTAAACTCATAATTTTAATTCTGCTTCTCTGATCATCTAAGACCCTTCGGTGATCCGGCGTGGTACCATGGCGCCACGATCAAGAAGAAAGTACTCACTTCCAAGCTCCCAATTATCAAATCCCAGATTGACACAAACTAGACTAAAACATTATTTATTTTTTGCAATAATTATGATTACAAACAAAAACTTTAATGTAACCAAAAAACATGTAAAAATACCAAACGACCACAGCTCATCATTACTCACGTTTTCAACAAAAACAAAAACATTTTAATGGTGAACGCGTGTCGCAATCTGAAAGCCGAGTCAAGGTTACTGTACCGATTAACTCTTGGATTAAAGCAGTTCTACAATTTGTTGCCAAATATCATAATTTATTATTAAGCAAGCGTTGCGAGGAATAACTACGCGTTTTAATTTCTTATTTGAATTGTCTAGTCCTCCAAATAAAATGTATAAAATTAACAATATTAATTAACTTTCGAAATATTGTAGCTAAGAACTCTCAATCATGGCGGTCTTAAAATGTTCGCTTTGTCAATGGACAAAAGATAAAACTTTAATTAAATACGCCGTATTAAATATTCCGATTCCCTACTTTACAGTTTGAAGTAAACGCGCGTGTTTAGTGATAACTCAAAAATCTCTCGTCAGATGTCGCTCAAAGATGTCCAAATCGGTACACCCAGTAATTATTATGAAGTTATTCACATAAAGGAAGGGTACAATGGATTTGAGAACCTCGTGCTTATTGAAGTCGATTAAATATCATCAAAATCAGTCCAATCATTAGGTGCTACGTGTACGATGCTACAGACAAACAGATACACAGGCATGTCAAACTTATATCACATAAAACAACTTTTAACAAAAAAGGAAAACCGCCTTCAAATGGGATAGAATAATTTGATGAGGGAAACTGCTTAGAAAGTAGGCGCCATTGCAAGTGTCTCAATTAGTGTAGCCGGCATCGACTTCCTGCAGTTTCCCACATCAAATTATGTTATTCCTTTTGAAGGCGGTTTTCCTTTTTTGTTAAAGTTGTTTTATTTCTTACTTTTCGCGGTTTCTTCTATGTCTGTCCATATCACAGATATCGCCGAAAGCCCGCTCACGCTTATTACGTTACAAACGCCCTTTTTACGTTAATCTAATCTAACCTAACGAACAATTGCATCTAATCGTGAGACATCTGTTGTAATTATTTGAAGAGTTCCGTTGTCTGTCTCCGAAAGTAATCATCAGATCTTTACCAAATTAAAATGAAACCCGTCCGGAAGCTTACTTACCATCATAAACACTTTATTTTGTTCATTTTTCACCGAAAAATAATGAAATGAGCACCTAATTCACGAAATCCAAGTAAAGTAAACACACATTATCAGCGATAGCCCAAAAACTACTCGCCAGATGTCGCTCAAATTAATATGGGAGTATGTACCCAATGGGAGAGCACCAGCTTTCGAATAAAAAAAGAGTCATCGAAATCGGTACCCAGTAAGTAGTTATAGACCTAAACACATCAAAAAAATACAGACGAATTGAGAACCATTCTACCAACCAACTAATTAATTATTATTTTAAATGACCTCTTAATTGCATAACGTTAACGCTGATCTCTTCTCTATAAATGTATAAGTAATCCATAGTTCGGAAGCAATATTAGCGCTCGTAGTCCAGTGGTGTAAAGCAACTGCGACGATGTCTGCTAGTGGTACACTTCCATGGTTTGGAGAAAGCTCACATTCGGAGACATCCTCACGCGAAATCTTTATTCAAACCCATAGCTTATCAAAGGGTTTATGTATGTATGTGTACAAATGGATTCCGGTTTCGGTAAAATCAGTGTTAATAATGCGTCATAATAGGTAATATAACATGTAGTGACATCTAGTGTTGAATTCCGTAACTACTATAACACAACTCGTGCCATCTATTAGCGAGTAGTAAAACGTATTTATAGTTCTTTTAATAACCTACAGATGGCTCTCAACTACCAAAAATATTAGCTGTTATAAAATATTATTCTGTAATTGCTGAAGGCCACATAGATAGAGTAAATTCGGCTATTAAAGTAAAAATTTAATTAGAGCGCTAACCTTTATTAGTTTAGCTTTAACGTAGGTAGGGTGGTATTTTCTAATATCTAATTGTACGTATTTTAATAAAAGAATAAGAACTGATACCTATGTTAATAAGTTAAACGCATTTAAGAAACTACCATTGAGGTCTCAATTCAGGTGTAACACTCATTATTATTATGCGAATTAAATAAAAAACAAATATTCAAATCATTTCATTTATTTTATAAATTTACTGCCGATCGAGACGTAACAATATTCAAACTTATTTTAATGACAGAGAGTAAAAAAAAAGAAATAGGAAATAGGAGAACTAGTTAAATCTAAACAGACAATATTTGGGATATAAAATTCATGAATGTGGTATTAATTATTTGTTAACTTCAAACCTACATTTCATTGAGTATTACGTCAACAAATCTAAACCACAGATGTGAATTTTGTAAACGATAAATTTGTTGAAAATCCAAAGGACACTTAGTCTAACAAGCATACATTTTACTCACTTTGAACTTCCAAGAAATTTATCATCTTAAAACTAGTTATACAATCTAAATGGCTGTGTTAGATTATTTCACACCTAGAAAAAAAATCTAATAAATAAAGGAAGAATTTTTTTGGATTAACAAAAATACAATATTCATTGTAGTTTGAACCCAACGTATTTAATTTCGAAAAATATTCGTGAATTAAATTCGTGAAATATTCGTAAAGTTTTGATTTTTTTTCTTTATAAGTGATCGAATCTTATACAACCATACGATATAAATGAATAAAACAATACTATTACGTATTTAACGTCATAAATGCATATTATAAAAGAATTTGTTCGATTATTCTAACTAGCAACTAAAATGGAATTGTGACTGTTTCTCTTATATACTTACATTAATTAATTATATTTAAACGATTACATTTATTTTTCTCTAAAGAATTACATTTTATTTTGAAATAAGCGAAACATTTTTAATTACTTAGTAAGGCACCTCAAGTTTTTGGTTTGTATTTTGTGAGAGTTATTTTTTAAATTTGTACAAGATTACACGCCAATATAGAGAAACTTATATATGTAATCTTAAATCTAGGTAGAACACCGAAGAAATTACTGTAATATGGCATTAAATCATAAATAACGATTTATTATTATTCATTAAAGAGATCAAAATACATTTTATTTTTAGAAAATATACCTTATATTTTACTGTTTGAGGAAACAGTAAAATTCATATCGCTAATAGACTAATTTATTTTCAATCATCTTTAATGATCATCGTTTGAATTGGTTCGATTTGTCGTTTTTCAGTTGATTTCGTTGATGGTATCCAATTTTGTGTGGTCACTGGCATGTCTTCATCGTATTATGAACAGCGGGGACCTGGAACATACAAAAACAAATTAATTAATGAAAAAAAGGCACAATTTTTCAACGAAATTATACAGGTATAGTACACCGACATATAGGTAGTATTTAATTTTAATTATTTGTGGTCGACTGTATTAATAAATATTATACTTGTATTTTTTAAAAAAATATATTTTTGTCCGTATCTCATATTCAACCATTTTATTTTAGACCATAGATTATACTATTATTTTAGTGCAATACAACGAAATAAATAACACAGAGTACTTTAATATTGGATGAGTAGAATAATAAACTTTAATTCAACATATAATAAATTTAATGAATGAGTGCTACTCATGGGCATAAAAATAAATATACACATTTGAACGCTCGGTTATTAGTTTAAAATGCATCTATAAATTATTAAACAAGTAAATCATGTAGCAAGCTGTGGTGTATTCGATATTATTTGAGAGTAACAGTTGTTAAACAGCGCCATCTAGTACACAATAGCTGCAAAAAGACGTCAAATTGTCATAATAAAAAACACCCGTTTCCTATTGTAAAAAACTTATAGTATATGCTGTAATTATCAAGATTTTTTAATTCTAGCCCTGCTGGTAACAAAACAGGTTTAACTCTGATCTACAGCAAACTTTGCATATCTTTAAAGCAAATTATAGGCTCAGGATCGTTAACCGTATGATTACTGTCGTGCCAATTTCGGTTTTTTTTATTTATTTACCGAGAAATAGCTAACTTGATAGTCGGAGGATGTTCATTGTTAATTTTGCCTGCTAGTTTCTTGGTACTCGTGAACATAGAGTCAATTCAATTTAAATACTGAATGTTTTAAACTAAAATGTATAAACTAAGAAACTTTACCTTATATGTTTTTTATTCTTCTATATTTATGTGTGTACTTTAATTACATATCCTCATCGTTTTTATATCAACTTGTTTATCAGAATTATTTCTAACTGGCTGTGCCCGTGTTCGTTTGCGTGGAATTTAACAAAAAAGTTATTATTTAGTTCGTAGATTTTACAATAACTTACATATAATTCTGAAATAAAAGCAGCCTAAGTTACTTCTTATTTCATCACCTATCTGCCAATGAAAGTCCCGTCAAAATCGGTCCAGCCGTTCCCGAACAAGCCGTTCCAGAACTAACATATAAACATTGTAAAAAAAAATATTTTACTATATGGACCGTGTATTTTATTATTACAAATACATTCTAATTTTATTATATCTATAGATATAAAATATAAACATAAAATTATATATTTATTATGGAAAATTTAATATTTTTCTAATCAAGGTTGTTAAAGAGTTTATTGGTAAATAGTTTATCTTGAATATTTTCTATACATCGATCAGTCACAATTTTATAATACACAGATGTGCTATAGAAGCTATGGCTTGAGCGAGAACAATCTTTACTCAGTTCAGGTTTTATTAATAGAACCATCTGATGGGACGGGATGGCAAGCAAAAACTGGACTTAGGTCATAAGAACTAGCCTTCGACTGGATCTAGCTCTTCCGTTTAGTCCACTATCGTTACAGGAAAATATTTCGATCGCTAGGGAAGTCACTTCGACGCTTCAAAGTCGAAATATTTATTTCGTCTTCGGAACTTAGCGAGTCAAAATCTATAAGAAGTAACAATGTGTATCTATCAGGAGCTGAGCCCATTTTAAAACTATTTTGATAACCATAAAAATGGTTATAGTGGGTTAACCTTAAAAACTAGACATGCTGTCGCGGACTTTTATTTAGGACTTTTAGAGAAGAACAATATTTTTTAAAGTTAAGGGTTTTTAACAAGGTTTTTAAGTAACTCTCACCGTTTACTTAGTACACGCAAGGAAAGCTCAAAATTTTGCCGTTTTCGCAATATTTTTATATATCTTAGCGTGATGATATATAGCCTATAGCCTTCCTCGATAAATGGACTGTCTTACACTAAAATAATTTTTCAAATCGGTCCAGTAGTTCCTGAGATTAGCGCGTTCAAACAAACAATCAATCAAACAAATAAACTCTTCAGCTTTATATGATAAATACAGATAAAACTGTGAATGATCGCTGTATGTATATTGAAAATATATGTATTTAGAAATTGATAATGTGGCCTTTATGTACGCAAGAGAACCCAAACGACTATTTAGAGTTATTAAAAAATAAAAAGTTATTAAAAAGTATCCCATGCCCTTTTTAATATCTGTAAGAATATGTACAAAGTTTAATGATAATCGGTTGAGTGGTTTTGGCGTGAAAGCGTAACAAACAAACTTAAATTCACACTGAATATAAAATATTAAAATTTTTGTGTAACCATAAAACTATCTATAATTTTGTAAATTTTGTCTTTCTAGCCCCCGGTTTCCGAAAGGCTTGTCAAAATTTCGTTCATATAAAACGCATATTAACGTGAAAGTTCTATGAAGTCAATTCGGGTTTCTGAAACGTTGATTAGCGAATAATGTCTGAATAATCACGCTTTCTGCAACCCAATTGACGTTTGACAATAGATTTGCCAGTGAATTTCTTAATTTTTTCGTTGATCAGCCTTTCAGA
>DWJN01005249.1:0-11641 GCA_018248895.1 Carystus phorcus
AATTGTGCTCTTAGCGTCTTTACATTCGGATTCCATCGCTGTTAGGGTGGCCATGTTGATGTAATAACAAACGTTTATCGTAATTCATTTAATCAACTTTTTTCTATTACAAATAACGTTATTAATAGAAATTTACGTTTATCTAAGATTAAAAACAATTTATTTAAATCATAATTTGTTATTTTGAAGATTGTTTTTATCTTTTTATTTAATTTTACTCCAGTAGAATTTTGATTTAGAAAAATCGTTGTTAGCTTTTACACTGTGATTGATTTTATTTGAAAAAAAATCTATATGTTGCAGATAAATCCAATGAATTGTAAAAAGTGTGGTAACCTTTCTTGTCCGATTTAAATTCCTCACTCAGCGATCTCGGAAAAATGTAGCCTTGACGCTTTTAAAAGATTTCTGTCCTGTAATTTCAAAATTGCTTAAAGCTGAGCGATTCTCTTGCATTAGAATCGAGGTGCAGTCGACGAATGCTGGCACAAAGAAACATTTTGCACAAGTATTGTAAAACTCTGTTTTACTATCTGCTATCTTCTTTAGGTGACTGTTGGAAACGTTAAATTATTTATCTATATACCTTTCTTATCTGTGTTATTTATATGTAATCTGGTTTACCTATGTACTCTTCTTTATTAAACGTACGTACTGAGCGCAAGTTTTTTATTTTTTTACATTTTAATTGCTTTACAATAAGTAAAATATGTATTTTTGTATTAATACGTTATGGAATAGTTGCGATAAATCGACTTTCTAGATTAGACAAAATGATTATATTAAATAAAAAAAACGATTATAATCTACTAGTAGACCCGGCGAACTTCGTATCACGTTGGAACATTTGCCCCGTTTCGTAACATTACTTATTAGCTTAAGTCTTATTAGTTGTAGCGTTATGTTATATAGCCTATAGCCTTCCTCGGTAACTGTAAAATGCAACACAACAAAAGACTTTTTCAAATCGAACCAGTATTTCTTGAGATTAGTGCGTTCAAACTCTTCAGCTTTATATTATTGGTATAGATGAGTTGGCAACTAAATCATTGCCGATTTCAAATAATAAGGAAAAATCTGAATTTTTGTATAAAAATGTAACTATTCAATTAGTAGAGTGAATCTATCGACAAAAGTGGCAAAGCCTTAGTTGTCAACCGATAGTACCCGTTGTCCTAGGTGAGCGACATGGGGACGGACCAATAATGGTTACGTAGGGGAGGCACCGGTGTGTTCCTTGGAGATCCCGGAGCCTTCCCATAAGCGTCTGACTGCCACCGAGGGGGTTTTAGTGGGTACAAATTCCACATCACCCGTTGGGTATCTTGTGAAGATTTCCCCCTCGGAAAAAAAAGCTGAGTGACATGGGGCGACGCGACGCGATGTAATGCGACACAATACAACCAACCAACCAAAATTACCAACCAAACTCATTAATGCGACAACGCAGGACACGAATGGATGCAACGACTTTTTGATATTTTCGCGTCGCGTTGAATCGCGTCGCGTCTTGTCGCGTCGCGTCGCCTGGTCTCCTTTGTCGTTTATCTAGTACGACGGTTTACATAATTCGCCACAACTCAATATATCAGAGTTCTCCCAAATTGTTATAAGGTTTGTGGGTCACGCTAGAAAAATCATGAAAAGCATTATTCATATTTTCCACGCTCTAACTCACCCGTGACAGAAAGAATGAAGTGATTTCCTAAGTGTTTCCGTTTTGCTGATTTTGGCACGGATACTGAGAACGTACTACAACCTACTAACCCAGAGGAGTGACGGGCCACGCTTGACAAGATCTATCTATTTGCGTTTATATAGAATTTCATATCTTGAAGATGACATTATGATAAATGATTGAGAGCACTTTATTTTTTCTTCTCTTTTTTCTTTACTCGGCAATTTATAGGTGACGGTTTTGGTGTTGCTAATGTCCATGGGAGACGGTGATCACTTATCATCAGGTAGTTCATCGACAGGAACAGCTGGATAAAAAAAATATTGAAATAAAAAATATATTAAAACTCGAACAATATCAAATCGAATAGTCCATTCTCATTGCAGTTGCCCTGTAACTGTCAAATTTAGAACTTTACAGAATTAGTCGGTTATTAACTACTCGCTTATCCAGAGATTATACATGGATAAGTTATTGAAACCAGTAGTTAAAAAAAAATACTGAAATAGGCTTGTTTAAGTATTATTACAGCTCAAAATTGATAATTTAATGATCTAATTTCTGATTGGTATGATATACCGTCTGTTACATACCATTAGTTAATAGCATAAATAGTTTTTGTAATTTCCCTAAGAGTTATCTAGAAAAATCCTATAAACCGTTTATAAAATCAACAATGTACAAAAATTAAAGATAGGCAGATAAGTGACAAAATGGTATACGGTTGTTGGGTAGTAGAAAATATTCGAAATGTAGATCTACTATCATAAAATTTCATAAAACTTTTCGGTTATAATTTCCAAAATAAATATATTCTGGTAAAATCTTATATCAAACAGAGTGGCTTTAACCTACTTTTCAATCATAACGTAATAAACAAACTTGCGGGCTTGCATAAATATATCACGCTCATTAAAAAATCCAGGGCGATTATTAATTAAGTGTATAAAAGTAAATATGAGTGACAAAATGAATGAGGAATGCAAGCGTCGGTCGCGGGATGTTGGTGACAAAATGAAAACGTAGCGTGTTTTCTTAAAAGTTTTACGATCATAAATTTAACAGGGTTGCCGCTTGCTGTTTTTCTGGACAATAAATTTGTTACATTTTTCATACAATGAAATGAAAAAACCCAAAGTAAAATAAAGGCCTTATATATTTGATAATGAAATGCGCTTCACTATCGTATTTATAACTTTGATAATGGAAATTAAAAATAATAAAACGTTCTTTATAACACAATATAATATAGTACCTAAGTAACTAAATTTATATTCATATTTTTTTAATTAGAATCAAGAACACTAAATCGCCTTAAAGGCTGTATTCGTTGATTGTGAGAATTCACATTATTTAAACATATGTACAAATTTTTAATTGATTAATAGTCAATGTTTAGATTCATTAATCGCTCATGACCATTATTAATTCAATCGATCACTTAAGTCCGAAGTAAGCCATTCGGTTGTAAGCGCTTCTAGTTTAAACTACTGGCTTTATAGTCGAGTTACAATTGTAAATAAAAACAAATACTCAAAGATACTTCCCTTTATTTCGCACTCATATATCAACACTAACTAATAATACTGATACTTCAATAACTTAACAGAAATACAGCAGCAAGACCTCGGACAACTGTTCAGATCAACTCCTCCAAGAGACTCTGCTCAAGTGATTCCTTCCCAACTGAGCTCCTTCCGACAACTCGCTCACCGATCACAACAGTGCCATCTTGCCAACGTGTAATTTAATCCAATAGTGACACTCTTAATGTAAATTCAAACCCTTAAACTAAATCAAATACATTAAAATTAAACATTAACAATTTAACATTAAAATATACATTATTTTCCAAAAATCAATACGCAATCGCATCGATAATGATCATATTACGTACCTAAATTAGTTTGGCAGCCCTATTCCCCTGCGGTAGCGTTCATCAGTCATCGGCCTCGGCTTCCGGCTGCGTTTCATAGTTCAATGCCTCGACAGATCTGCGTCTCAGAGACGACCTTCAAAACATTCGGCGCGTAGACACGCCGCGCCGCGCCGCCCTGCTACAACAGCTTACACAAACTTTACTAATTCAATTTATTTTATTTCAGTTTTAACTTCATGTCTCATTTTTTTATGTCGTAAGTAGAAGAACGAGCAGACGGCTATAGTAAGTGATCAACGTCACCCACAGACATTAGCAACACCAGGGATCACCAACGCGCCCGCCGAGAATTTAGCCATCGTTCTTCTTTCTTCTATATTTTCTTCTTGCATCAGTAATAGCTTTGATGTTGGTGATATCCATGGGCGATGATAATCACTTGCTATCTGCTCGTTTGTTGGCTGATTGTGTAGCGTTGTCGGCTAAAGGAAGAAGAAAGAAAAGTACTAGTCACTCTAAATTCCTACTAAACTATAGCCTAAACCCCCAACGAATTACGAACAATAAATACTCGTAGTATCATCTATTATCGTCCTATTTTGTATCATAGGTAAACCCTATGGGTAAACCTGACAGAGAAGCACTAACTAGGAAATATTTTTGAAATGATGTTGAGCGGTACGCTATAAACTTTTTGAAGTAATTTTAACTCATAGAAGAGTGTAATGAAAAAGTGTGTAATTAAAAGAGTGTAATTAAAAGATCAACACTTCAAAAACTAAAAATCTCAATAAATGTACCGCCTTCCATCTGCTTGCTTTCCATAAACTCATATGTAGTTCCAAGAAACAAACTTCAGTTTCCATTTCAATATAAAGTTAACGAAAAAAATCTTTCTTTAGGTCGACAGCAAATAAACTGTAAAGTAGTTTAAAGTCCACATTATGAGTATGATTGCGTTTATTTTCCTAATTTTTTGCGTTACTAAAAAGTTACCTTTTATGCGGCACTTACCGTAAATCTACTTAAAATATAAATGTAATCTATGTTACGACTCTTACATTCGACGAACGAATATCTTAACGGCAAATTCACGCAACCTTATTTTGTTTTCATAAAAGGATGGTTTGTAGTTACATTCGATCCGATAGATGGCGCTACTCCGTTTTTTAACAAATACTCAACAGAAATATAAAGTATTATGTATGTATAATACAAAGTAAAATAAATTTATAATGTTACAAGCATTCTCTATGCTCCAAGTCTTACTCTCAGATATCAGCGTCGCAGTTTCTGTATAAACAATTTGATTCATATTAAATATTAGTAACCGCAGTTTACTTGCCTTGTACTTAAGTATGAATTAAAAAAAAATGTCATAAAAAACATTTAAAAAAACAATCGTTTTTAAAATGCCGTAAAAAATTAAATAGCTAAAGTTTTCCTATATAACTATTCCTATCAGCTTCGTCATTACATAATTTATATGATATAAAAGCTTGATGAAGGTTGTCAACCGATTTCATTCTTTATCTTGTCTATAGATACACTTTAGTATTTTATTTTTTTAATTGTACTAAACTATTGTGTATTGTAAGTGCATATTAAGTTACGAATAAAAAACAAAAAAGAATTTCACTGAGAGAGTTATTTTTATTCTGTATTCTAAAATTTTAAGTCACGTTGGGTATTTTAATTTTCTTACTTGCATATTCTTATATTCTAATTGTTTCGTTAGATAATATTTTATAATAAGCACAAATTCAAAGCCAGGAATGCGCGTTTTTTTGTTCCGACTTGATTTTTGCATCGCAAAGCATTTTAATTTAATTAAGATTAAGATCACAATTAGGATTACGATCGAAACAAGCTTCGATTTTTATTGTTTCTTTTTTCCTATAAGCCTTTTTAATTAAACATTTAAATTTGGGTCAATATAGAAGTTATATACGTGATATACTTATAATTCGGGCTTGATTGAACATAGTCACTATGATGAGACACGTTTGATGCGGTGCGGAGAGGCTAATATTAAAATATGTCGTCTTTATTATATCTACAACTAGTGGCCACCTGCAACTTCGTCTGCGTAACTCCCGATCCCGCGGGATTTCCGGGAAGACAGGATTGTTAGTTTTATAGTAATGTGTTTAGAACCTATATCCATACGCGTAGGTTTTCCCGCGTGGATTTCAATCCCTCAGGATTTCCGGGATAAAAACTATCCTGTGTTAATCCAAGTTACCCTCTATGTGTGTACCAAATTTCATGAAAATCGGTGCGGCAGTTTTTGCGTGAAGGAGTAACAAACAAACATATAAATTTTCTCATTTATAATATTAGTAGGATATGCACCTACTTTGCTAAACAGTTTTGATAATAAATCCAGGCAAATGAAAGCACTATGTCAACACTTTGTTATGTTCAAGATAAATCTTTCTGCAGCTACTCGTATGTGTCACTTGTTTTTTAGCCAATTACAGAAAATAACCTGCGTCAAAAAATCAAAATATTACATGCCCTTGTATCTCCTCTCTTTGTTTGCTTCAAACATTATTAATTACAAAAGGAAACTTAATATACCGACCGGTCAGAAATATGCCACTGTCATTTGAGTACTTGGCGCAATTTCAATCTTATTCAGGCCAAGATATTGAGATAGCGCCAGTTGTTTTTATATCTCACGTCATTTTTGGTCCTAATGTAAAAAACAGCGAATTAATATTAGCTGGAAAAGTTAC
This sequence comes from Carystus phorcus, assembly GCA_018248895.1. Taxonomy (NCBI): domain Eukaryota; kingdom Metazoa; phylum Arthropoda; class Insecta; order Lepidoptera; family Hesperiidae; genus Carystus; species Carystus phorcus. The sequence continues at coordinate 6,299 of DWJN01005249.1, forward strand.
AAACTTTGTTAAGTTTTACAGTGAATCAAAGTTATTTATACACAAAAAGCCTTTGTAAAATTTTATGGTGAATTAATGTTATTTAATCTAGGATGTCCTTTGTAAAATACGAGTAAAACCTTGTAAAAATATTTTATTCACGAAACATTGAACGATTAATTATGTTTATAGTTTACATCGTTACAATAATTAACAGTGAAATATTTATTTAAAATAAAAACTGTTATTACTGTCATTTTTTTATTGAAATACTTTTAAATATCTTCATACTCGTAACCTATAACCATATAGTAAAAAAATGACAACGAGAAGAATTTGGTTCACCCAAGTGTCTTACGACATCTTTCTTTTATTTCAAATGAGTTATTTTAAATTGGAATTTATCAAATACATACCTTTGAAATTTCATACTTGAAGCCAACGATGTATAAAATTTCTAAAGTCAATTTCTTCACGCTTTACCGTTACATGTATATGAACATGTTGTCTCGATTCACGATATTTTAATAAAAATGTAAAAGAACTATATTGCACTGCAGGAGTAAGTATTTTCATATTTATATTTGGCCGATTCCCAAACAATTGCCCACAAAGACAGTCTAACCATCTCACCAGCAATAAAGCTTCCGCCACTAAACGTCCAAATTTTCAATTTGCGCGCCCATCATCTTATTTACTCAGACGTGAATAAATTATTTTTTTATTGCACTGGTGCAGTAGTCGCTGTCGATCATTGGTTTGACATTCAAACAGTCTAGCGACTCATTGCAGCGGTTACACAGTACGACATGTGAATTTCGACTCTAAAACAACTCAGTCAGACTTTTGTTTCGTGTGTGAGCATCTAGAGTCCGCATTTAGTAACAACACTTTCGGTTTATTATGCCGTATTTTTCGAATTCAAGGGCAAGGGTACGAACTGTTCATTTTTATTTATTGGCCAATTCTGCGAAACTACTTTGCGATGTTACTCGCACCGATATGGATTCGCGGTCGAATCTATTGTTCCTCGACCATCACTTTCAATGCGATCGTGATCGAAATATTGCATAACAAACGTATTCGTTTTGATTATACGAGCCGCAAGATGTATACAGACAGCGAGCTCATTCGTTAATATTCTGCGGTCTCAGTTATATTTATTTTTAGTTGGCGCGGTTTCTGGTCAGACGTAAAATAATAATTGTTTTTGTTACCTTAGCAGTGATCTGAATATTCAGGGTTACTATTTCGACATCGTTAAATGGAAAAAATCGGGCTAACGTGAGCTTTCAAGATAATATAGAAATTATATTCAAATAAGTGATAATGAATAGATTATGTGAAAGAATTAAATGGTTTATGCTGTAGTATTTTGGACAGTTTTCGAAATGCCAGTCATTGGGATAGAAAGGTACTGAAATAGAAGATCTTTTAAGAAAAAAGAAAATGACACAGCAATAGATAACAGACGACCTTAAAACAATAGAGGGTATAATCTGGTTTCAGATGGTTCGAAAACGGTTTCAGTAAAGCAATTTAGGGAAGGCTTGTAATGAAGACTTCTAAGGGTTGATGAATGAATAAATAGAATGCCCCTAGTACTTATTAATCACTATGTTTTCAACAGATATTTCCTAACAATTATTAATATAAGGGTTTTAGTAACAAAGATTGATTTTGAACATACGTGGGACATTTTTGCTCATCATGCAGTATACTTTTAGATACGATTAAAAAGACCAAACTGATATCGTTGAATACTAAGTTGTATAATGAATTTTTGTTATTCTTAAACGTTAAATTAGGTACGTTATTAAATTTCAACGTGGAACCGGTCACATTAGCTGTAGTTTTTGCTATATTAGTCACTTATATTTTTTTTCTTGTTTCAGATCTAATTCGTTCAACGTCTGATCAACGAGTCAGCGATTGATAAAAACAAAGTTTTTACACTTGTTAATAATGACGTGATTGTTAAATTTATTATTATCTTTAGTAGCAATAAAACTAAGACTGGATTTTTTGACTGTGGTTCAGTGCGGTGCAAAAGTGGAGAACCTTACAGAAGCCAGGCGAAACGCCGGGATTACCCCGGTCACAGACAGGTATTTAATTGTTTATTATTTCCACATTTTCATAATCCACAAGTAGCCCTATGCTACCCAGATCTTCACACGCAAAGTGAAAGTGAAAACCGTGGTTCACTACGTTGTCTGATCCTTATACCCACTCGCAGTTTAAAACGTTAAAGGGAATTCTCTGGTATCCCTTACAATATTGTTGTTTACTAAACTAAATAATGAATTTAAAATTCACACGTGACTAGAATAAATTAGAGGCCTTCACGCGGAAGACAAAAGTTCAATACACGACGCTATGAATGCTCATGTATTTTTCTTTTAATAATTTAGTAAGCGAGTACAATTTTATATATTTAAAATAGTTTTACCAATGTTGGATACACTCATATTGATTGCTGAGGTTGTTATATTAGTAGTTGGTAAAATGTTTTTTTAAATTATAACTTCAGTTAAAACTCCTAAATCTTGATTTGCATTTATCGGTTCCTACATGGCTTGTTTCTTCATTGACAGCAACGCAAGTTGTTATGCTTGTTCATGGTGCAGCTTGCTGGCTAACGTTAAAGCTTTGTGGTCGTCAACGTTTTGGTATCGATTAATCTTATACAGATTAATTCTGAACTTACCAAATATTGATGGCTAAGTTTATTGAGAACTTGGTCAGTAAAAACATGTCCTACATTTTCTTAGATATGTTGGTTGGTCCCTACTATTGCGAATGTGTATGGGCGGTGTCAATTTACAGGCTCAGCCCATTTTGCTCATTTGCGGCCGATTGAGATTTTATCTTTAAGGTCCATTAAAATTTATGAGCTGAAACGTAATTATTTATGGATTGCCTACTTTATTATTATACGGGTACTCACAATATGTATACTATAACCCAATACTGAACTGTTATGGCTATACTTAAATCTTAATAAGTCTTCTCCGCGGTCGCAAGTACCAGATGTATTTAATTTCATTGTTATGCATATTCTATTGTGTTGTACATATTGTTTTTTCAAGCCAGTGGTATGAAAATGACAACTGATGAATATTCATTGGTCTGCGGTCATTAGCCACTTTAGGAGAATAATTATGTTAAATTTTCATTCTTAATTATGTTGGGGATTTGTTGTTAGTTTTTGTTATCCGAGACGAGGTTCGGTCGTGGGATGACATTGCGAAAAAAAAAGATAAAAAGAGGAACGATAATGAAGTGCATATGAAGTTGCATTGCTGCGAGTGACTCATGTATACGGACTTAAAAATTCTTCGAAATTATTAGATCATATTCTTTAAAGATTGTGTAATATGATTGTCTAAAGGCTTCTAATGTTTTTAATATATTAAGTAATTCTTTACAAAATATGTTACCAAAAAGTATTGAAAATATTTTATGAATTTAACATTACCATTGACGATATTTCAATGATATTTATGCTTATAACGTGTTGAATTACAAGAAGTTTTAAATATAATATGTAAGATTATAAATATTCTTTAATATTTCCTAACTACTCTAAGCTGTATTATTTAAACCAAAAGTTTATAAATGTACGTATAGATTGAACTCTATACTCATTTACCGCAGTATACGGGTATGCAAATGGCTTTTTTCCGTCCACTAAATCTACAAAATCGTGCCCGTTCCGACTAGATAATGAAAAGAGATAGGTGCTACGTGAGCCAACGGCTAATTAATCACACCTGACGGTACAGGATTTCCTTTAATTAAAATAGTCCCTGTAAATGTTTACAACACGGTCCTAGCCATTCGTTTTATGTTCATCGGGGAGGCATCGCCCTATTTAATTAGGTCTACATTTCGTTTCATTGCCGTGTTTTGTAACCTAACCTAGCCTAACCCTTACATGCCTTTCTGTAAACGAAATGTTTGTCCTGCGAAGGTAAATAGTATTAAATGAAGCCCGTAGCACTAATTTTGTTTTTATTTGTTCTTTATTTAATCAAATTGACCCCTTACTTTTCATAGTGTAATCCTATGTATATCAACTAGGAATAAATGGCATACTTTTTTTATTTCAGGATTTATAAGGACGGAATTTGTTGTTAGGTATATTCTTTGCGTTTGTTACGGACTTATAGGTATAATATCTCCTATGTATTATGCAAATAAAGTTTAATCTCTGGAGCGTAAAATAATTTACGATGCGATGATATAATATTAAATTCGAAGTGTTTAAGTGTGCGCGTATTATAAAAAAAATTAAAATATGCGTTTTGATTTGGAAGTTCTTTCACGTTATATAAGAAAAATATTGAATGATATATAACTGTATGGAATGCAATTCAAGTGCACGTCTATCAAGAAATTATTTGATTGAATCGAACTTCATGCTGTACAGGACACAGTAACTTCTTTTATTATAGCGTTGGTGTGCTTTGTATAAAATTTTAATCCATGAATACGTAATATAGATGTTGCAAGTATCTGATTGCGATTTGATCAAATCCCTAAGAGAGACGATCAATTCAAACAAGATATTAAAATACCAACTATATGATGTGATTTGAAGTGATTTGATAGAATCCCTGAAGTCTTGTAGATATAAACAAACTCAAAACATCAGAAATCCTTATCTCAATAGTTTAATTACTTATCTTACGTTCTCATGTTAAGCGATTTTGTTAACTCATAGTGAGAATAGGTATGTAAACCCTTAAAAACCGTACTCTGTTCTAACCTGGGTTAAGTTAGGTTGAGCAGATCTTATTTATTTAGGCACATGTTCTTTACTTTTTAATTTAGCTCTAAATATATAAAACAAAAGTACTCTGCGTAGCTGAGTGTGGTTGAGAAATATAGAGTACTTTTTATGAGCCATAAGGTATATACCATTTTTTTCGAATGGAATTTAACAATTCTGGCCAGTAACAAGCCTAAAATAATAATTCACTGTAAACAAAGAAAAACCCGAAGCTTTCAAATTTACATTTCCACGTTTAGTGATTCTATTGCCTTCCACAATACGATCGAAAGGACCGTAAATTAGAATTAATAGTGCTTTCGTAGTCACTCCATCCATATTGTTTGTGCTCGTAAAATACATAAATCAAGATATCGCGGCTATTACTAGGTTTTGCTATCAGCACTGATAGACGAGTGGTGTTAATGTTTTACTTCTTCACATGGGGCTCAAGTTCGAATGGTCTTCTAATTTTCAATTTATATATTAACGGCCGGTTTTTGAACGGCTGATCAACGAAAAAATTAAGAAATTCACTGTCAAATCTATTGTCAAACGTCAATTGGGTAGCAGAAAGCATGATTATT
>DWJN01005250.1:0-11639 GCA_018248895.1 Carystus phorcus
TTATCCATTTTACTGTATTTTACACAATTACTTTACGGAGCTAATGCAAACACGTTCGTACGTTATTATAGCGGGTAAAATGTTAGCTAATGTTTTTTGTTTTTGCATGCCGACATGGTAAAATAAGAGGACTTATATATTGTAACTACTGACTAACTTTTGTAACCTTATTGACGCAAATAAGTAAATTGAATTGAATTGAATTGTACACATCTCGAAGCTATAGCAATAAGCACGAAATTGGGAACCCTACTAATCAGAGTTCCGTGGTACATTATACATGTTACATATAAAATACAAGTTCTCAGATTTTATAGGAACAATTATACTACCTTTGCATCGTGAGACAGTTTTCAGACCATACGGCCTGTTCTAAATTTATCGCCTAATTAGATCAGCTTGATAACTGGTTGCTCAAACCAGCTGATTCAGCCATGCTTAATAATAGAAATATACTTTTTCTTCATCTCTGCTAAAGAAAAAATCATTTCATAAATACTAATATTTACTACCGGAGATTAGCACGTTGTCATTAGAATATTTTCTCTCTCAACCTTGTTAGAATTGCTGTGAGTTTTATTTCATGATTTTAATAATTACCTCAATTTTACATTTTAGTACAGACTAATATTATTTTTTGTGTCTTCTGCTTTCATATTTATAGTAGACATATAAAACCCAATATATAATAATTAACCATTAAGTTTAATGTGAATATCGGTAATGAATGAAAACTATTTTCTATTTAATCGCATCATGACCGCTTATAACATTACATGATTTTTTTTCTTATAAACGCTTAATATCCTTGAACGCCATATCAACCAGAAGCAGAAAATTATTGTTATGACACGGTTGGGATTCGTGTCGGGATTTAAATCCAGGACCATTACAAACAGGATCAAAATCAATTGGGCTATCCGGTCTCGTATTCGGGATAAAAATTAAATTATTAAAAGCTATATACGCTTTAGATTCTCAAAGTTGTAACTTACTCGTTCTGACAGGGTAATATTTTACTCGTATAAAGAGGAAAGGTCAACGGCATCAGGGGCTAAGCCGAGTAAAAGTTTTTAATCTATCGTCGAACGACGGCCACACATTTTTTCGTGTTTCAGATAAGGCAAAGATCAAAGGCTGAATCCGCAAAAAAGCGCGGACCGCATCGATCCGAAGCTTGACATTCGCGTCACGAAGGTTGCAGGCCTACTGCGCCGTCGCCATGACAACGCTCTCTGTACCCAAGCCGCCAAAATGCTTATTAAACAAAGAAGCCCTTATCAGTCTAGTATACGTCATTGTTACGTATAAAAAAGGTTATGAATTTTGAAGTGGTCGTGTCAATCTTTGCAACCAAAACTTTTATTTTTAACCGCTTTCGAAAAAGGAGGTGATTCTCAATTCGATTATGTTTTAATATAGGTCAATGCTAAGCCCGAATTACAACAACACTTAGCGTTTAAAACACCGCAGTTTAATGAATAGAATATAATGCTAACAAAACAAAACAAATATATTTTGTTAAAGATTATGAGCTTGGCACCGACCTTTAACATTTCAGCAGGAATCGTATATTAATAATATTTAAATTAATAAGTAACACGTTACGTTTTTCATTCAGTGACGTATTTACTACTCCATTTTAAAATCAGATAATGTCTGTTTTTATAATATGTAACATCATGGTTAACAAGCGTTGATTTAAAATATTATACATAATGTAGATATAGACACAGACAATGTAAATTTACCACGATCCGTCCATATATTGTTAGAAAAGTTATTTAAGACTCTGAAAAATGTAGTAATAACTTTTGATAAAGTAGAACGATTTGATTGAAGTAAAAACTAAAAGTTATCATAATACAGTACGAACTATGAATACACATATATTCAATGTCTTGAATCTGTTATTACTCACATGATTTTAATTTTATATGTATAAAAAGGAGTAAAGTATATCAAAAAACTATAAAATATCATTTGAACATGCACTGACAAAAAAATATGTCCTCCATATTGAAGGACGCCCGAATAAGCGTACCTAATATAAAACGTCAGCATAAAATCAATAAATAATAAAAAAAAGTTTATCGCAAAAATTCAATGCATGATCATCTTATATTTTCTTCAGAGGACTCGAGATTTTCCTTTACAAGATATAGTGCTCCACAGCGGCGTTTTCAAAAGCTTCTGAAAGCTTTTTATCTTTTCTTTCGAGCATGCAAGTCAGCTTATGGTACTACTTCTACTTGCTTCGCTACTTATACGTAGTTTTATTTTACTGTGATATGTACTAACAGTATAGCTGTGTGTGTGATATGTATTCACAATCCGAATATTTTATTCTTATATCTATTCATAGTTTTTAATATTTTATTAATATTATATTAGTCGATATTACGAATTGTTCTTAAGATGTTTGTTAGTCAGTGATGGACTTGGATAATTACGAATTTTAATTACAGTTTTTATATAATGGTAATTAATTTTAACATGACTCTAACTCTGATGCTAGTGTATATAATTTGCAACTAAATACATTACGATCTCATCCTCACGGTATATTTACTTAATTTTAAAGTAAAGTCATCATTATTTGCGGTTTGATTACTAACTTAGTTAACCACGTTACGTCATAATACTTGAGTTAAAAGTGCCTTTGAGTATTTGGTATTGTTTGTATATAAAACGTTTAGATTTATTAACAATGACAATTGTAGCATGACTCGTTACCCCATATGTTATATTCGGTACAATTTTCTTATAAATAGTTAATGAAGGAAATAATTAATGATCAATTATTTTTTTACACTATATAAGTTAGAGCTTGACTACTATCGTTTTTAATTTTTCATCCGTATTTGGAGTGCGAAAAATTTTAAATGTATAAGGTTATATTTTATGAGAACAATTTTCTGTACTATAATTCTTTAAGATTATTCCCTACTAAGCTTTTTTAATGAATTGCTTGTTATATTTTATAGATCGCGTCAGTTGTGTGTGCTCACTAGAACGTCAACACCCCAAACTATACCACCCCATTAGATCTATTATTAGCGCCAATCGGAAGCGCATTTCCTTTTTTACAATGTGGGCACTTGTTTACTTCACCTAGGGTTTATAACCTTTGCCGCAAACGAATTAAAAAAAACAGAGTAGGTACAGTTGTTGTTAAGGTTCTTCGTACATGTCAGATTATGAAATTGTTTGGATATCTACTTTAGAACTGAATTTCATCTTTCCGCATCTTTGAACTGCTAGGTAATCTAATTTTGTGACAATTAAAATGTCGTGATAGACGTAATTCCTTGTTGTAGTACACATATGCATTGATTGAAAACCGTTTTTTGCTTCCATCTTGGACCATAGAGTCAGTGAAACTATTGTATCTTTTAATATATATTTTCAAACATAAACATGGCCTACAGATATGTAGATATATACCTATTTGTATAATTGAATTTTCACCTACTTGTAAGGAAAAGAAATTAAATTAAATAATGTATTGCTTACTTAATAACATTATATTTACTAAGTATCTTAACAACATTGTATTAAAACTTCGTCTTTCACTAACTATTGAAATTTAAATTTGTGTTTAAAACTCTTTGTTGAAATTATTTTAATCCTTATTGTTATCGACATCATTAAGTTTATATAATGCATAATAATAATATTTATCACTTTTTTTGTAACTTAAAATGAAGGAATATTTAAAACAGTCTCGTGTTATTATTTTGTTTTTTAACAAATTTTGACTTGAAAATTTATAAATTAAACATCTCTACCAAAACTTTAATTTCTTAACTTGATAATATTTTAACTTTCGTCAGGTTATCCTCAAAATATATAAACGATGTCCATTAACATGTCCAGATGTACTTAAAGTACCTAAATCATTAAAAAAATAATAGTTTTAAGAATTTTTCAAAGCCAAATGTCACAATCGTATAATCTTGGTGGTTAAGGGATAAGTAAAAAATATTATAGTTTAATTTAAAAACCAAAGGTGCAATTTTCGAATAATAACATACTTGTTAAGTTTCGAAAGGGATTACAGTGTAAATTTTGAGTTCCATGCATTCGAAAAAATCTTTAATCCATTATAAAGTTAAGCTACCGAATTAAAAAGAAAATTACCCTTGTTGTCATTGTTTCATTGTACACCACATCTCTGACTTCACAAAAACTTTGTCCAAGCACGACATCTATAATATGACTCTAAACGTTGCTGTTTTAAATTCCACCACAATTTTATTACGCTATATTATCATTGGTATCATGTGTGTACCATTCATTACTTCTCCCGCCAAAATTTTAATTCCTACTTATTTTACAAATCACCTCATATAGCTATTCTGTAGTTAATTTCACTGATAAGAATTGGTTATCCTTTCATTAGTATGTATAAAAACAATATTTATATTATCAGCTGGTTTACGTAATATACGAAACACCGCCCTACAGGCAGAGAACACGAGGAACTTACTGAACAGAACACCGACTGAAAGGTAGGTGCGTATATAAAGTTTACTATATTGGATAGCTTGCTGAATCTATCCTATAAATACTTAACTCTATAGTCCTTCGAATTCGAATACGAATAACTATCTGTTTAAGTGCCATCTAGCAGTGAGTAGGAGAACTTAATTTAACACTGCCACCTATGCAATCAACGATGTAATACTAATGTAAAATAACCCCACTAGATGTCACTAAACTATGCAAATAAATTGATATTTTTACTATTTACCAAAATAATTATACTATGTTAAAATTATAAAGCAAATAATAAATTAAACTAATATTTTACAAATGCAATAATATAAATTCTGGCAACTTACAAACTATTCTGTTTGTATACTATACCTTGTACGTAACGTACTGTCATTTTTTCGTCTCATTGTCAACCAAACCAAATGTGACACTAACATTCAATATTTTTCTTATTTAATTTAGTGTCAAAAACAAACGCAGTAAAAAATAAAATTATATTAAAAAAAAATGTGAAAACACTAAATAACAAAACAAAATTGGTATATTTTGATGACTCTACATTTTTTAACTGACTAACTTTTAAATTAGTATACAAAATGGTTAAAATTTGGAACTTGGGTCTAATCAGTTTTGACACGGCTTTCAAGATACAACGAGTTATTGCGAGAAGACATTTGGATGCAATGATGAAAGGAATAGAAGCCAATTACGATACTCTTTTGTTGGTGGAGCATAAGCCAGTGTATACAGTTGGTTAGTTGTAATAAAATATTAGATTTACCAGTACTATAAACCCTTTGTAGTAGTTGCACCAGATCATTACACTTCAAGGGTGCTTAATCTATTCCACTTATTTTACTTCAGGCTTATTTACATCAGACCAAGTTTTAACCAAAATAAAAATACCATATTTTTGCAGTAAAAATCACTCACTGAATGTAGGCCCCAGTATGGACATGACTAACATTCTATTCTTTTGCGCATCCTTATAAATAAAGAAACATGAAAATTTTTTTGGCAGTGAATGTCGTGGGTTGAATTGATTTTAACAACAAAATATTTGAGCACTATATTGCATTCTACAATTCATGAATTTTAGCTTGATTTGACTTCTTAGTTTATCACTTAAAAAAAATAATGTAAAGTTTAAAATTTATGTGAAGTGTAATATGTTTAAATTTTCTTAATTTTATTAGAATTATTATTATTTTGTTAAATTCTCTGATAAGAAACATTATTCAACTGTAATTTGAATATTTCTATGGAATTTTTTCCAGGAATTCGAGATGAAACGCCAAATGAGGAAATTGCAAGACTTTGCAGTCTGGGTGCAGAGTTCAAGAGAACAAACCGAGGAGGGCTCATCACTTTCCATGGCCCAGGCCAGCTAATTGCATATCCAGTTATAAATTTAAAGCATTTTAAAACCAGTGTTAAATGGTATGTAAGCAGTTTAGAAGAAACTGTTATAAAAATGTGTGAAGAATTAGGTGAGTTTAGTTTCGTAGTCACTACAACTACTTTTATATTAAATAGATTATATAACAAATTCAATGCCTATCTTTCATCTAAATTATATTAAAGCCACTCACGTTTTTCTAAATTGGTTTATAACCAGAAACTGGAAGATATAATTTCAGTATTAGTATATGAATCCATAGATTTTGTAGAACTAAAACAATGAAGATTAGATTCTACTATTTAAAAAGTAGATCTTTTAACATTTTTTTAAGTTAGTCAATCAAAGTGTTTATTTGTTGTGGTAATTACTATTGTGAATGCAGCTCACATGGTTTTAAACTAGGCTTATTAATCTGTGACTAACATCAAACAACATTTTTATTTCAGGGGTAAAAGCAAATAGGTCTCCACACACAGGAGTATGGATAGAAGACAATAAAGTAGCAGCTATTGGAATCCATGCCTCAAGATATGTGACAACACATGGGATTTCAATAAATTGTGACACAGACCTGTCTTGGTTTGATCATATTGTACCTTGTGGTATTGAAGATAGAGGTGTTACTTCCTTAACAAAAGAAACTGGAGTTGTTTGCTCTATAGAAAAAATGACTCCAATATTTTTAAATAGTTTCAAAAAGGTGTTTGAGTGTAAATTTGAAGAATTAGATGTGGACTCACAAAAGGATATTTTAAGCAGTGTATACAGTAAATTAATGGTGCAAACTATTTGAAAAATGTATGAAAATGTACATGTTTTTACAAAATTTGTTGTATATGAAACTGAATGGCGGCAAATAGTGTGTAATTTAAAAATTCTGATTGTTGTTTATTGTCCATATTGTTGATGAAATAAAAGATATTTAATTTGTACACATTTATTTCATTCATTAAAATTAAATTAAATAATAAATAGGGTTATTAGTAAGTCATAAATCTAAATAAATTAGTTAGAAATCTCAAGTTGGGTTAAGAGAAACAAATTTACGATTCTAAATCTGCATTCAGTATATACCTAGGTATGAATAGTTTATTGTTAGCCCTGTATATTGTTTCTTCAAAACCCAACTGAAAGTTCACAAAAGTCAATTTCTAAAATTGTGATTGGGCCAAAGTGAAAGTTAACAATATATTTACAAGGATATTAATATTAAATATGTATATGATAATGAAAAATATATCATAATACAACTTTATTAAAATACGATTAATGGGCACAATACAAATATAACTTAACCCTATAAATGCATTTCAATTAATCGCCTATGTCCAATATAATGATTCAGAATAATCCTACGAAAATTGTGTTATTGTTAAAAGCTTATCCTTATGAAGGATACAATTTAAGGGATTATTCCAAATACCTAGTAAAATTCACAATTTAGTAGGTATTTATTGATAATATCTGTCAAACACTAGTTTAATCCAGAATGTTCTGCTTACACTAATAAATGCGTCGTCTGTTATTATCCTAATATTATTCTATTAAAGTACCCATTACATTGTAGCACTTCAAATGTTATCCCGGTGTAAAAGTAGGATTTAGTATACTGCGTTGCTTGGGACAATAAGTCAGCGTAAAACTAACCGTACATCTACTTAAACGTAATAAATGCTTCTAAATGCAATTAAAATACCCTTTAGGTAAATGCAAAACACGCGGTGGTTACATTTCTTATTACAATTTCGACACATTTACACCACGATTAAATTCAATTAACTAATTCTACTACGTTTCAGGGCACGGGTATAATGACATGAACCAACGTTGGCTTGGAATTTTGTTCAATATCAGTCATTCGTATCACAAGTTCCTTAGTATGATAGGCGTTGGAACATTATAAAATAATGTGGAGACCACAAGGTTATTATAGCCTCTAGAACAATTGCTGGGCACAATTACGACATGTGCTTGGGTGGCGCCAGCCATTTGCGCATGTAATAGCAGAAGATTGTGGCGATGTACAGTATAACTAGCAAGGCACACGCAACTCCCAGGAGAAGGACCGACGCTTTGCTTGGACACGGCTCCACAATCGTCACGGTTTTTTCTGTAATTTAATGAAATTAGAAATTAGTTGCAGCCACATATTACTCGAAGCGAATCGTTGTAGGATTTCATTTCCTGGAATATTATTATGTGTTTTACAATGACTTTGCTACAAGTACGCTGTTTTGTTTTGTTGTAGATAATCTGAAAATTCCACTCACCACCAAAGTTGGCCTCCGACGCGGTTCCACCGGGTTTATCGGAGCGAAGGAAATCTGTGCTCTGTCGTTCATCTCCAAAATCGAGAACCAATATTTCCTGAGAGATGTTCATATCTTCCTCTTGGCTGCGAGCTTCGCCGGTCTCAGTATGAGACAACGAACGTTTCTTCCTTCCCCAAGACTCCAAAGACTCTCTGCCCCATTCACATACAGCCTAAAAGAAATTATCATTACGTCGATTAGGCATGTCTAATTATATTTCACATCACGTCACTTAACCGGCGTTTCTATTTCTATTGTCTAATGCGCAAAGTGATTTACGTACCGGTTCACAAGGGCCGAGGCAGTATTTAACGTTACATTGGAAGATGACACCGTATGATTCGGTGAATCTAAATGCTTCATACACGGACTGCAGCGCGTTGCCGTCTGGAGTGAAGGCTGGGAATATCGATGGGTCCACAGGACATCTAAAAGTTGTCGGTAAAATTTTAGAAAAACAGTTGAAAACTTGCAAATAAAAATTCTGAGGAAATAAATTCTTACCCCTCATCGTCGATGATTTGGAAGGTGCTCTTAGAATCTTTGGCCATAGCGACACAGCTGCGTGCAAAGATGCCATAGGGAGCTGAAAACATATCAATAGAATTAATGACTGTCTCCAATACTATATAAAACGTGTGTCGCAAGTAAATATCTTACTGTCTTCCGGAATCTCGATACGGAAGGTAAGCCTGTCTCCAATGCGGACAGTCTCGACCTCGCGTTGGCGACTGTCCAAGATACGAATACGTGGTGGCGGTGCTTCTGGCGCAGCGGTAATGGAAATCATTTCTGGGTCTCTGCAAAATTGGTAATCTTCAGACACGTTTCAGGTCAAAACGAATCGTCTACAAACCATTTATCAATTCAGCTTATAGCTTTAACCGATTTGGAGTCTAATCAGCACCGATCATTATCACATTTGTCCGAACTCTCTTACAAATACATATCAGAAAATTATAGCAGACTAAAATTTCGGTCACGTTTTCCAACCTCAATTGTCTATGTATTGAAGCTTATTGTCACCGTCATGTTTACAAAGCGTTTTCGATATAGGTCAATAGAATTTTAAATTGAAGTTAGCGTGTGCAGGCATGCGTTAATAGTTGCTTTTCTGAACTGATAAATATTAATGCTGTGAAGATTGGACGCTGTTATTTTCTTTGAAATGAAGTCATAGCCGATTTCGCGATGAATTTCAACAATAACCAATACAGGGTTTATGTATGTACCAACTGACCTGATAGGCACCATGCCAAACGTGATGTTCTTTGAGCTCATGTCGTACGTGCACTTTACTTTGTATATCTTATCGGCTTTCGTCATTACCACACTGTGATGTTGTAGGACCACTGTATTAGAGTAAACTCCAGTCTGAAAATGAATGCCATTAATATAATAATTTAAAATCGTCGATAAGAAGACATTTGAACGTTAATGAACTTAAAAGTGTGGGAAATTGAAGAATTTATATAACACATAAATAGTGAAAGTTGTCATTATAAATTCGTATTATTCTTCAGCGGTATGTTTCTTCGCAGATTATTTAGAGATACTCACAACGCTCTGTGTGTTACAATCTTGACCGGCCATAGTCAGGTCTAGTCTGAAGAGGTCGCTGTTCACGACATCGATGTTGCATGTCTCTGAACGACCGAGCGCGTAGATGCGTCCGTTAAATGGCTTGTTCGTTCGAACTTGCACCGCGATCCTTGTATCCTTACAATGCACCGATACTGCAATAGATAAATGGGGTCAATAACCTATTCTCGTCAATAACTAGTTTCATGATTAAATCATTATAACAATTACCGTCATAGCAAGTGCCGGTCTTATCGCAATTGGCATCGTTTCTAGTAAAGTTGCTCGATATGTTCGTATCCTGCTGATGATCAATGGTAACTGGCAGTTCGCCGCCCGGATTCGCGTTAGCAGGTGGCTCTGCAACAAGCAAAAATAGAAAGTCAGGATGCGGTCTTTTACTTTTATTCCATCTACGAATAACCATGTACCGTGCCTAAGGATCGATTCATGAGCGAACATCTGATTAGGTGGGAGCGGATCGATGCGTGTAGTCATAATCGATACAAGATTGCGGTGCGGCGATGTAGTAGCGGCGCAATTGACCATTCCGAGTGCAACCTGCACATACTGCAATTACAGTCGCGAAGTGCGCCGCTCTGAGCAATTCTAGATTTCTCACGCGATTGGTACTCGTAAGTAGTTGAAGATGGCGAAGCTTCGCCAACTAATATCCGGAACTAATTGGGACGCTGAAAATTTTGTCATGGTTAGACATCAACATATTATCACGGAGTAATTTAGTCGTTAGATAATATTAGGAATTCCGCACAAAGAGACGTAGACAGGAAGTCAAGAGTTTCTTATTATGTTTTTGCATCATTTCACCTAATCTCAGAAACCTTAATCGAATTCATATCGGTCATAACTGAAACACATATAGTAAAAATGGAGTATCTTTTGTTTTATTGTTATCATTTCAAAAATTTAATAGGTACATCATTTTAAAAATCCTGTTAAAAAAAATTCAAGAGCAGGTAAGAGTAGTAAGAAAACAAATTTCTCGAAGCAAAGCTACGGCGGTTACTAACATACACTAATAAATACCAATATCAGCAGAAAAGCTAATAACAAAAAATATATTTAATCACTAGGCATAAACCGTGACACAAGGGTCTGTCGCTGAAAGTCCCAGCATTATAAATTTTCATCCTTCTTTTTATATACTTTTTTATAACGTATTAGATAACTTCTACAACTCGTTTCTCGGATCGTAACGCTTCAATAACTTAAAACACTTCCCACGATTAGGGAAATCAAATCATTCTATTAATCTAAGTTGAGCTAGAAATAGCGTGCGATTTAATGTTAAATCAATGATGCGTATCTAATATCCACTTTACATGAGATTTAAATGAGGAAATTATAATGCAAAACAGAGTTATTTTCCGAGCCGTAATATAATTAATTTGCAATATTATTATGTTTACAAGTAGAGACAAGTCCTAAAATGATGTATGAGTATGTCAGCATATTCCGTAATGAAATATTAGATTGTTACAAAAACTGATTGTATAGAAACAGCGCTAAATAAATGTAGGTAGCCAGTGTAAGAGATAAAATCACTTAAGCGTGACAGAATCAAAACAAAAAATAATGATTGTAAATTCTAACCTCTGAATGTAGGTAAATTCATAAAAGAATTTTGAGTCATGACCAAAAAGAAACACATTAGCACGACGAAGATAGTACGACATGATTTGATTCATTCAGAGTCCCGTGTCGCGCTCTACAAAATCCGAAGTCGAATTGCAGGGCCTTTCATAATTTGTAATATCTATTTACAGTTTTTACCGCATCAAACTTTAAAAATTACCTACATTTGAAAACTGGGTTATTTAGAG
>DWJN01005251.1:0-11638 GCA_018248895.1 Carystus phorcus
CAACGACCGCGGTCGCCATGTGGAACGCTGATATGAGCGATCTGATCGTTGTGAACGCTTACTGGAACGCGGCCTTACATGTGCATTAAATTTAATAAAATCAACAGTTTCTGCAAAATTTTGCAATACTAGGTGGCATGTTTTTGTAGATGTGTAACTAACTTTACCATCCTGCAATTTACACGTTTAAACAAATTGTTTAATGTTTGATACTGTTATTTACACGAAACTGATAAGTTAATTCTTCCCAACAATAAATGTGTCTTTGTAATGGAGGCCGGTTTGGTATTTACATATTTTAATAATGAAATATTAGAAACCTTTACTAAATGTTTGAAATAGGGCGGTACTATCAAGGCAGTAGCCAAAGAGAGTTTTTGGGGTTTCTTTTCCCCCTTTCCCTTCCCCACTACTCCGAAATTTTAAACAACCGATAATGACCTACAAAAAATGGGTTAAAGATATTAAGTTGAAACTATATATGTATATGTACGCCGAAAAGTTTCGTCCTTTAATAGTGTGTTGTTCTTTCAATGGAAACTAGTTAATATCAATCAAGGTTCGATCTAGTTTCTACAAGGAATTAGGAATGAATTATTTTAGATGAGAGATCTAGACTTTGTTGATCGTATTAAATAGTAAAACTTATTAACATAGTTATGTGAGTAGCAAACGTTCTGATTAAAATGGCTTTCGGTTCACTTCAGAATTCCTTTAATTTACTTTCTTTAAACTTTACTTAGATCCGGGCTTTGTGAGTTATCTAAGCGCTTATTTTAATTTCAAATCTACGTTTGTATTACATATCTGTAATCACAATATACTTAGTAGGTTAATTTTATATATTAGCACAATAAATCGGCTGATGTATTGTTACAAAATAGAACTAACTTTTTCATTTCCTTTTGGTTCAGTTTTTTGTATTTTTAATGTACATTTATATTATGTTATTTTTGGTCTCTTTCAAAATGTTATTATAGGTCTTATGATTAGTAATAAATACTCGAATAATATTTTTTAATACAACAACGACAACAATAAAAACGTCGACCTAATTTAAAATTTTATACGAAACTAACATAATATTTCGCTCATTAATCTCCTTGAGTGTCTTTTTGTGTTTCTCAGTCGTTACTACAAAGTTCAGGCGACTTGTACGGAATGTGCGAAGTAATCTGCATCGTTGAAATTCACGTTAATTTGTAATTAGGTCATGACCTAAAAAGTAAAAAGTTAATATGATAAAAACGCGTATTAAATCATGCAACGTAATGATAAACGATGTACACGCGTGTTGAGTAAAATCTTTTCTATAAAATTCTCGTGTCAAAATTTTAATTACCATACTAGTCCGAAACGGCTTGACCGATTTTTATGAAATTTTATATACATATTCAGTAGGTCTAATAATCGGCTACTATCTGTTTTTCATACCCCTAAGTGATAAGGGTTGTCCATCCCCAACATATGTTTTATAATGTGTCATCAAAATATACATACAACTCTAAGTTTTCACTCTTTTACCACCAACCCCTATTTTTTAATAGTCGTTTTTCTACACTAGAATTTATATGGCAAAACAACGTTTGCCGAGTCAGCTGTTTTATTAAAAGTTTGACGACCTGTGTAGCGCAATAGTTAACATGTCAGACCGCAGAAGTGTCTTGGGTTTGATACTCAGCAAGGCAAAATATTGTATGATGAATTTAAATTTCTGTTCACGGTATGGCCATGTCATTGAGTACCGGGAGTTTTTTTTCTCCGGCTTTTTTCCTTCCATCCTACCCTAGCTTAAATAGACTAATTATCTGTTATTTTTTATAAAGCCGATGATAAAAAAGGTTTTGTCTATGGAGACATTAGGTATTTCTATGGGATCAGCTACTGATTACTCGATCAGTAACTGATTTTATTAACAATATATTTTGTGTTATATAAAATATGTAAAATGTTACTGAGGTTGTTTTTAGTTGTAGTTTTTGACTTTCGTTAAGTGAGCTGTAAGTTCCTAAGACGAAAGAAATAATTTGACTTTGACATTTGACATTTGTCCTTTTCTTTGGCCCCCACGACAAAGGTTATCCTAAAATGGGGCTATGAGTATATTGCGTTATTTATTATTTACCTCTGGAAAAAACTAATGTGTTACAATCCAGATTGAGATGTAAGCAATCATTATTAATGAGGTCTTGTCCAAAGTTTCTAGTCACTTACTTTAATGGATACTTTAATGCATTGGATATAAGCTTTCTCAGATACTGTAACGAGTTTTGCGGATCTTAATTTAAAGAGAATGTTCAAAAGAATAAATGCTAAGGTTACACCTTGTCTGACTGTTATAAAACCTAATTTATGATAGTGAATTGTAATGGGGCTATAGGATTAGTTCCTGATTACTAGATCAGTAACTGATTTTAATAACAATATATTATTGTTTAAAAAAATATGTATAATGACACAGAGGTTGTTGTTTGTAGTAGTTTTCGAATTTCGTTAAATGATAAGACTAAATAAATAATTTGACTTTAATTTTGAATGAAAATCGTTTTTAGAATGCCGTGAATATTTTAATAAATAATAAATTACTATACTGTAACTAATTACTTTTTTATGGTAATATACAATAAATAAACATACGAGCCAAGTGATGTGAAGCCTTACAATTTTCTTACTTAATTAATTTTGTTTGTGTGAATGAAAAATTTATTTTGTCTGAATAGCTGAAGACATTACTTTAAAATTATATTTGGATAAGTTTTTATAGCGACCTGAAGATGTTATTATGTTATCACGAAATAGACTCTGAAATAATATACTATTTATTAGTACGATATTAGTCTTTGTTAGACCTATTTACCATCACGATAGCGAAGTATATAATGTATAACATAAAAGCCTCGCCACGACGCACTCCCTGACAAGGTTACAGTTTACATTATCATGCATTTGCCAAGGCGTATTTGTGTTCTTCTGTAGTCAGTTACATTCGACGCGCCCGCGCAATTCGACTCACATAGGCTTCCGAATTTAAATTTTGGCGCGCCATTTACGGTTTTCAGTGAAGTTTTTTTTTTGAGTATTTGGGTACGGTTTTAAGCTGCCAGTATTTTTATTTGTAAATAACAAAATCGTGTTTAGTTTTAAAATTATATCTCGTTTATCAAAACGAGTTATCTAACAGGCCTATTTTAAAAGGAAATTAAGGCGCTAAGTAGCGCACGTCTCTTGAATAACGGTTGATGTCAATTATTTGTAATTTTATTCCTTTGTAGTATTCTTTCTACAATCACTTTTATGTTATAATATTTTCTTTAAATTTTTCTATTATTTCTCTTAATTAAAAAGAAATGGATTTTATTAATTACCTGTTTTTGGTTATTGAATCGAAAAACAGGAATTGTTGCAGAATTATTTTTTTTCGGTAATAAGGTACCTGAAGATAAGATGGCCTCTAGAAATCGACTATTTATCTGATATTCAATAGGTGCCGCTAAAGTTTATTTAAAATATATTACGCAATATTCGTTGAAAAAATTAGCAATGTTAGCCTTGTGGTTTTAACGTCGGTCTAATGCACGGTTTCGTCAGGTTCAACTCTCACTCATTCGAAGTGATATATTTTTTTAAATAATCATGTTTATATGCAGATATGTGCTAAAATAACAATTGAAAATATTGGATGAAGGGTGTATGAAACAATTTGTAAACGTAGAGAAAATAAGCTATTAAAATTTGTAACTTATTTTATAGATATATATAGATATACTCGTAGTGTGTTATCATTTGTTTGTTATAATAATCCTAATGCAATATAAAATAATAATAATAGGTGGTTTGGTATAGGGTTGGTCTATTAAACTTATATTTAATGTAAAAAAACTCTTATAAATGTTACGTAAGCTCTTTATCCATTCACGTCTTTAATTTTTTGAGATTTCGTCACCTCGTTATAGTATAAAATGTCATTCTGGATAAACATATTAAGTTATTGTGTTTTTACATGTATATAAAAAAAGAAGCATTTCGATTAGTCTTCATCTAATGTCCTCAATTTTTTTTACAAAACTCAAGCAGTGTACAATCACCTTTCCGTATAAACAACATATTACCACCTTTAACAGTTATTTACGTAAATGTAATCAGGTGTTTAGTTACCCAAAAGTTATATTCAATCTAATCTAAGGTAAATTTTATGTGGCATCCCTAAAATGTTTCCACGGTAAAATTCCGTGGAAGTAAACTACCTTATCTCACGGTATCTGTGAGTGCATTTGTTGTAATTCAACTAGATGACGCTATGAAATGCTAACATTAGTATTGCCTTCAACGCGTACAGGCACGGGCCTCTCACTCATTAAGGAGGCTAAAAGTATATACGAGTAGGTATACCCCATTAAAGAGGCTAAAAGTGTATACGAGTAGGTATACGTCATTAAGGAGGCTAAAAGAATATACGAGTAGGTATACCTCATTAAGGAGGCTAAAAGTATATACGAGTAGGTATACCTCATTAAGGAGGCTAAAAGTATATACGAGTAGGTATACCTCATTGTGGAGGCTAAAAGTATATTTTACTAGGCTACTCCGTAAATTTTAAGGGTTTAGTGGCCTTTGGCTTGACGTTCGCTATAGTTCTGCTACTGACCGCGCCCGCAGTTGTTTAAGTCGGTCGGTCATTTAGGATCGACAAGAGTCGCCGGGATATGAGCCTTTGACATAGACTAAAATTAGATTGATAGTCCGATTCAGTAATTATTACCAGAATTTAATTAATTTTGCATACTATGTATGTATATAATTTCATTCAACTTGATAAGATAGTTTTTATCTCGGATCACAATATTATTTTACAAACTTAAATAATTTTTTAGAACAAAGCGTTGTAATTATTTCTTAGTTATATAAATTTCTAACAGATGGCAGTGTAACTCTCTTAATTGGTACGACAAGTCAGTATCAGTTATTTAGTTTAGGTAATCATCTAACAGATGGCGTTTATCTTTGTTTTGGCTAGTACCGTTTGAAGGAAACGCACATCGGTATACTTATCACATTTCTATTTTTTAAGAGTACCTATAAAAAACATTGCAGAATAAATTCTGATAGATCATCAAGTCTATTGTAATACCAAAATAAAATAGTTAATAATATCCATAACGCCACACACTCATATCCCCACACTAGGATACCCCGTGTCGTGGATGTCATGGACAACACAGAAAGACATACGCACCCAGACCAAGAACAGAGATTTAACTCATCATTTAAATTTCTGTTTCGCTGGCAATCGAACCCAGGACCCTTCGAACGGCGGTCCAGCGTGGTGACTATTACGCCTCGCGGGTTTTTATAGGCGGATAGAGCAAAACCATTGATCGTGCATAGAATTTTTCATAAAATATAAAGAATTCTAAACTAAACTTTGGCAAGAACCAAACGACGTAGATAAACAGCTAAAATAATGTCATTGCTAGGACGTTCACTGTTTTGTACTCCAATTCCACATTCTTTTGTTTATTCTACAGTCGTACAAAGTACAATACTTGAGTCCTGTGTTCCCATTTCTAAAATATTAATGACGTGAGGGAATAAAAATGTATTAAATTGTCAGCTTTCTTTTATTCGACTTTTTTAATATTAGATTAGATAAAAGTAGACCTTATTACGATCGTAGCAACGTAGCAAGTCTCCACTCAACTAAATATATTGCAGTAGCCTTATAACTAGCGAATTCTTTCATCTTCTGTTCTCTCCGAATGATTTATACAATCACTATGATTGCGATTCAGAATCACAAGTAGCAATTCTGCAGACCAGATCTAATGTAGTCGAATCAGCCGAAGAACAACAGTGTATTGGATTTATTAACTTCTATCATCTGTCCAGCGATTTCCAAAGCTGCATTGGTCTGAGAATATGCTTCTGGGTTTATTAACGGCGTTTTTATCAAACATTGACTTTGAACGGGTCAGTTGAAAAAAGGGTGTTAAATAATTATTAAGCCAAATAAATATGTACATATACAGATTAATAAAACTAAAAATTACGCGTAATGAATAGAACTATAAAAGTAAAAAAAAAATTGATATAAAAATAGTATTGTCAGATAGGAATAGTTAAACATTGAAAATTCAATCGCTTTATGAATAAAAATATTTAAATTACGACCACACGATAACAGCTTATACGATTTATGAAAAAAAAACGTAAAGAGCTGTGATACCGTTAATTGGAATTTGCGTAGCGCCATCTGTTATCAAAATACGAAAGTTAATTTCGATTTATGACAAAGAGAAAACGTTAAAAGTATTGATACCGTTATTTGGGATTTGCGTAGCGCCATCTGTTATCAGAAACGAGAGCTTATTTATATGTCTTGTACGCTTTTAAATCGTACCCAATACTTTATTCTAACAGTGATTTTTGTATCTAATGAGTGAATTAATGCTCGAACCGATAAACCTTAACGAGTACATGGGGTCAAGATGACGTCACTGGGGATTCCGACGGAAGCTCCCATTCACACCATCCTATACACATCTGCGTACCCTCAAAAGGCTGACAAACCCGTGCCAAAGGTATGTATTGCATCCAATATAGAATTTTGCAATGTTAAACAGATCTATACTTATATAATACTAGTTTCTACTCGCGAAGCCGTTCGCGTTGAAGCTCTAAAATAAATAGCAAAGATCATTACATAATATTTTTTTAAGGTATAATTTTTTAACAAAACGTATCCTATTTTCTTTTTTAATTATCTTCCAATACATGTACAAAGTTTCACGATAATCGGTTGTGTAGTTTTGGCGTGAAGTAAGGACTGAAGAGTTTGTTTGTGTGTTTGGTTGAATGCACTAATTTCTGGTACTACTAGTTTGAATTGAAAAATTCTTCTCGTGTTGGATAATCTATTTAATACGGAAGGCTATATAACATAACGCTATGACCAATAGGAGCTGATCATTGATAAGAAATGCTACAAAAACGGGACAAATGTTCTAAAGTGATACGAAGTTCGTCGGGTCTACTAGTTTCAATCAAAACATATATTTATAGTAAGGAATGATATAGTGAAAGATATAATAGTGTAATAGAAAGCAAAAAGCATTTACTGTTTGGGATATTCAGTAAAGGATGTTAATAAATTTATTTAATATACATATATATATATTTGTTTGATTAAAAATTAAGTGTGTGTTAGTTTTTCTTCATGTATATGTATTTATTCAAATTTTTGTTTTTGACCGAATTCCGTAATTCTTATTACAAGTGTGTTGCAAAATAATAAAAATAGACTCATTAACGCGGAAATCTTTAGTAACCCAAGAGATATGAATTTCATATTTTATTAAATCATTACTTAGCGTTTTTCTAGACGTCATATTGATGTTTTCATAATTAAAAATGTAAATAACATGAATTAATATTCTATATTCTATTTTTATTAAAAATTGTTTTTATAGCAGTAAAATTATAAAACAGTCCAATGTTTTATCCCCAGAGTATTCAAGTACGTCCCTAGATTTCCCATTTGTTCAAATAAAAACAAAAACATCAGACAGAACAATCGGAGCCAACAGACATTGCTATTTGCCTTCGTTCATCCATGAAAGAGAAGAAATTATCATTGTCGTTGCAAAGAGAAGTATTCATAAAGATGTGACACTTTCAGCAAACATTAAAACGTGAACACATTGCAACGCGCGTTGCATATTTAACAGACATTTCTGTATCAATATTTATGTATCAAGATGTTATACAGATAGCATTAGAAGTACATTATGTTGTGATAAGTCGTGAAGAGGCTATGGAACAGGCGATACTTGCTGTGTCTCGCGAAATACCAGATAATAGCGACGGTGAAGCTGACCCTGATAATCTTGTTCTGAAATGTCGATTGTCGGAGCAGTTGTTGAAAGACGGTCCATGGGGACGGCGGGTTAGTGAATGGCAACCTCGTGGACGAAGGTCTATTGGTAGACCGCCAGCTCGTTGGTCAGTTGACGTTGCCACAATCGCTGGAAGGCAGTGGCTACGACTCGGGGTGAATGGAGAAGACTGGCGTTTGCTAGAACAAGCGTATTCTCAGCAGTGGGTAAGTGATCTTAATTTGCTATTGATGTCAATTTATGGGTAGTAAATCCGAATTATGACAGACCTGTCAATGGAAATTGCTGTATCAATATTGATATAATCTAAATTTTATTTCATATTCTGCAAGATGAATCCATTTTTTTTTGGAAAATCATATCCAAGTTCTAAATATTGTTGATTGTAGATTGATTCAAATATCTGTTTAATTGTCCCTTAAACATTTGACGAATAAATATGTAATTTGCTATAATAAATTACAAAATTTGTATTATACAACTGAGGATATATCTGTATCCACTTAATCCACCGAATTAACAACATCAACCGTTATAATCATGACACTTAAATAAGACTACAACCTTGTTTAAAATTACTCTAAGTAAGGTACATCTAAATAAGATCAACAGATGGTAGAAACTTGTTAAATGCTTTCTGAAAAATTAAATAAAAAAATCTGTATTGTAAGTTTAACCCATTAATGCTCCACTACAGGAAACGCTTCTCTCCGGATTACTGATGAGATTTAGAGCACGTTCCACCACGTCAGTGGGAGTTTATGGAGAAAGCATTTTAAAATAATTGACGTTAGTATCAGTATTATAATATAATTAGATTGAAAATAACGTCCAGTTACGTTTTCCTAATTGTTTTATTAAGATTTTATGCTAGAGGTACTTTTCGAGATAGTAATTTGCCAGAATTATGAATGCTATAAAGCGTAATGGCCAAGTAACGGCATGCCGGGTTTGTTCAAATCGTACAAGACAGGGTACCGCACAAAAGATAACTTCATAATTGAGGTCTGAATTTTACTATTCAGCAAATATAGATCATTGAAGACAAGTTTATCAGAAAATCATATGCCACCCAAATGCTTTAACATGAAACAAGTTTTCATTGTCGAAATTCTTCAGTTGTTTCGATGTGTCTAGATCTATACTTAGATTAAAAATAAATATACTGTCTAGACTCATGTTTGCTAAGGGGTGACCTTCGAAATTTAATGGAAACTCTTTTATTAAGATAGTGGATATAACCACTCCGAACTACATATAGGTACTAGATGAACCAGCAAACTTTGTTTTGCCATGTAAATTATTATTTAAGAATTATATTTTTATAAACATAAAAATTGTTATAGTGTGTTAACCTTATAAGCTAGATCTTTTAGACGGGAAAAAATTTGTAATATATGATTTTTGAGTAACTTTCACCGTTTAAAAGAAAGCTCAAAAATTTGCCGTTTTCGCAATATTTTTTATCGCTGCTCCTCTCCTATTCATCTTAGCGTGATGTTCCTATAGTCTTCCTCTATAAATGGACTATCTTACACCAAAAGAATTTTTTAAATCGGTTCAGTAGTTCCTGAGATTAGCTCGTTTAAACAATCAAACAAACAAACAAACTCTTCAGCTTTATATATTAGTATAAGATATAAGATATATCGCCGCTTATCATTTGGGGGCATTGACAAGCATCTGTTATAACAAATTGTCGTAATTTAATCATAATTATTGATGAAACTTTGGGGAAAATGGAAATGGGGGTTATCATTAACACACGTTTTTAGGCCGATTGTAACCGAGAATTAAGCCAAGCTAGTTTAGCTTTGTGTTAAGAGTTTATTTCACACTGTGATTTGCATGTTTAGACCGCAAATATATGTAGTCTAAGGTGTTTTATACCTAGCATTTTTAAACTATTGATCTGTAACTGGCTTTATATTTACAATACAGAATAGTTCAGTAGCATTAATACAATAAAAAATATATTGATAACACTAAAGCCCGCCAACAGTTGCTAAGCTAATAAAGAAAATACATAAAAATGAAGGAAATTGGTTGACAAACAGAGCGGAAAAAGGAGTGTTACCGTTTTAGTTACGTTTATGATAGAACGCGCTTCTGCAGTCGAAATTCAACCATAATTCGTTTTATCAAAGGACTACTTCACATTGACATTATTTAATGTTTATTTTGGTTTTAAAATGTTCCTTTCTGCATTTCCATGCGAACTTTAACTTATGCTTAAAACGGAGTACAAAAGCTCTTTCATCACGTATTTATGTATAGATTAGGACACCCAGTAAACTTAGGATAGCCTAACAGTCAATGAACGATTGACATAAATTGACATAACTTTATTTGTTAACCAATTTAAATGAAAAAAATCACTAAATGTTAAGTAAAGCCCATCACATTATAATTTTGAAATTGCATTCAAATCGCATAAGCCGTTTCTGAGATTAGCTTGCACAAACATACAGACAAAATGAAAAAACATAATTTTTCATTTTCCTGCACTAATAAAGGGCTCTCAATAACAGTTTTTACATATTTGCCATGTACAGACAGCGATCAGTTTTACTATATGTATAGATAAGCAAAAGGGATTGAAATATGATCGTAATACTATAAAATGCAAATGGAAGTATCCTTTTCGTATATTTCATCGTAGAGTGAAACCCATCTCAACCATGTATTGTTAATCATAGCGGATATCTGGTAAACCCGCCGGAACCTAAACCAAATTTATGGCACTTCGAGCACGAGCCTGCAAAATATTGATTTTATCGACCTTTGTCCTTTGGCAGATATATAATTGTATTGGGGCAAAGAATTGGTTAGGTACCCAGATAATATCGGTGTTATTATACTTTCTGACCAGATATTTTTTGGGTACTGTAACAAAAAATGTTATAAGTATACAGATACGCATTTTATAATGTTAATATATATAAAGTACGTGTCACGGTGTTTGTCCGCGATGGACTCCTAAACTACTTAACCGATTTAATCAAATTTTCACACCGTGTCCAGTTTGATCCAATTTGAAAGATAGGATAGCTTTCATCTCAATTTATAGTCGCAAAATTATTTTATTGAAAATTATTATTTAATATCGTACAAAGAATTACTTCCTTAAGATTCTAACAGATGGCGGTGTAAGGTAATTAATTGGCAAAATTGAGTATGTAAAACTTAGTAAAACATAGTAAACGTAAAACACAGCAACGCGTGGCCGAGTCTACTAGTATTTTATATATTTGTAGTCGGTATATACCTGCCACTAAGCTATGTGAGTTTAATATTCCCAAACCCGATTCCTGAACATTTCCCCAACCGATAAGCAGTAAGTTTCCAAAGTACCGTAAATTTGCAAACTGCTCCAGGCTCTCGGCTTAGCGCTCCAAGTTTCTGGTGTCGCGGTAACCAAATACCCTTTGAGATATTTTACACGTCTGTACTGATTTGTCTTGGCCTTATGCATATTAATTATCGTACTTACTGTAGATTCACTGGAAGGCATAGGTGTCTTCGAGGTTTAGGAATTCTTAATTCTACGCCAATGTGGCTAAAATACACCTGTAATAGCAAATCACACAGAATATTGTCATAATACATTGTAAAATGTATAGGTGAACCTACTGTATTAAGTGTATAGTGATAAGTCGATGGTGTATCTATATCTATACTAATATATAAAGCTGAAGAGTTTGTTTGTTTGTTTGTTTGATTGTTTGAACGGGCTAATCTCAGGA
>DWJN01005252.1:0-11637 GCA_018248895.1 Carystus phorcus
CACCGTGGATACCATCTAAATAATAACTGTAGACATATTTACCGTGAATAATCTATTATGAATCCCGTAAGCGAGTATATAATGATAATAATATTATAGCCAATACTAACAAGTTTGTCACTTTATTGTTTCGTATTTAACGACTCTTTGGCATTGTTCCAGCAACCACTCAATCAATACACCGTTAATAAGACAATAGGTTGAAAAGTAACGCTAATTAATGTACGACGAGTAAACAAAGCAATACTTATAATTTTTTAAGACATCCGAATTATGTTCAGCCGGTGTATAACTAATTTACCAATACAAACTGAATACAATGAAAGTAATGAAATAGGAAATGATTAAATTATTAATCAATGAAAAAGGAAAATTAATGTTCATAGCTTATTATTTAACATTTTCACGGATTTTGAAATGTTTGTATCTATAAAAACTTAACACACACTCTATAAACACTTCATTTCTGTTATAAATATACCTACATACCTACTTAAAATATAATAGAAAAAACGAATAGGACGATAAAGCTTAGAGATATTTCGTTGCGGGTTTATGCTATTTTCGGTTTGGGATTTGTTGCGTTCACAAGCACAATCGTATTGTTTTTTATTCCGACGTTACGTATACGATTCATATTTCCCTCTGAACAATTGAATTGTTAAATTGAGCTTACTTTACTTATCCTGGCTTAGAGCGTCCCTCCAGAGCGGGTTGCCGGCACTTGCCGTTTGCCGCGCCGTAATCGCATTACGTGTTTAAAAGCAATCAATAATATACAGGATTAATGTCCTATATATTACTGAACTCGTTTAGTTTAAACTCAATGTCGATATATCGTTTTTAATGTTATTGAATGTGAAAATGATCTATTAATTTACTTGTTTGTTTATATTTTATAGTTATTAGTAGAGTTTTGAAAACGTGGAAATCAATTGAAAACTACTTGCCGTGAATATAAAAAACACTTTAAGATACTATAGTAAATTCAATAGTAATGAAATATTTAGTTATTTATCTACCAGTTCCATCAATTGCATTCATTGAAGCATAAGTGCAGTTCCACAATTTAATCTCTGTGCATCGGCTCTTAAAGGAATTTATATGTCATTGTTCCTTAGCTGACTAAGATACAGCGCTAAGCTTTTAACCTAGTTGTATTCTTGGCGCCTACATTGCCTATATTCCGTATTCCATTACTGTCAGCGTATAGAGACTTAAGGAACTCGGCCACATAGCAGCAATTAAAGTGACTCAATGCATCAATATATTCTCCGGTCAATCCAATTACCCTGCAATTCCAATACGTTTTGAAAAGCTAATTGTCGGAACGTGATTGTTAAAGATATAATCGCTGTTTATATCTAAGATCTGATAGGCGTTTCAGCGTACGACACATTTACGAATGTTCTGATAAACCTCACATTGCTATCAGCCATCAGTCGCTAACGTAATAGGTACGATGACATCAACCACGCGTGCAATTTACTTAACTTTACTTTGACAGTCGTGAAGGCTGGGTCACGTTCGTTACTCATATAACATGTAACAACAAATGAACAATGTTTTGTATGATATGTCATGTCATGTTATGTGTTACGAGTATTTCTTGATTAATATTGTTATAACAACGATGATTTTATTGTATGTATGACTTCACATAAATAAATACTAATAATATTCTAGATTAATTATTTGCTTTGTAAGACAATTGTTTGAAATCTGTCTCTTTGTGTTTCGTATTTTCTTTGATTACGAGTACTACTGAAATTATTAACATTGTTGGAACAGAAAACAAAGTAAGATTTGCGTGCAGTGATAACTTATCGGACTTATTAACTTAACGATTCGAAGAATATTTTTTATCGGGATAAAATTAGACTTCCCGTAGCGGAGAGATGAAATATTTTAGAATATTACGTTGAAACAAAAAGTTTGGTAACTTTATTTGATGAGCAATTTAAGGAAATAGTAATATTTATTTAAGTTAATAATATACAATCTTACCAATATTTTTTTTCTGATAACCAATATATTGCGGTGATTAAAGTAAATGTTACTGTTACTAGTTTAAACAAAAATTCTGAATTGTGGTTTATGCAAGCTGGTTCATACAAAATGTATATCTATAGCGTATTCATGTATCTTTTGACCTGTGGAGATACTCTCAACGCTGGCTATTTTATGGCGAGATCTGTGCCTTGTGCTCTCGTTAGCATGTATATTCAGTGCTAACTCGACTTCAGCATAATTTAGTTGGCTGCAGTAAGCTGAGCGTGAGATGGGCGGTTCGCACTGAGTGGCAATTACGCTGGTAATAGCTTAGTTATCAGATGCTGCGTCATTTTTGTAATGAAACAAGCTCCCGTCAAGCTTTCTCTTCTGATACTATTTTCTTTTGGCATTCTTCGTTTTTTAATTCTATTTCACAACAAAGAAAGTTTTAGTAGGACAAAAATATATATGAAAAGCATTGTATATTTGTTTTGCAATTTAAATTTATTGCTTACGTACCGTCCAATCAAGTCTTATAATAGTTGTTCGTCTTACTGCAGTAGGTTATTTTAAATTATTGTTTATATTATCTATATCATTTTGACCATCTAAATCGACTGTCGTAATTATTGTTACTTTCTGCACATGCATCAATATTATTAAACGTTATTCAACTATTTGTTCCAGTGACCCAAACAAGGTTCATTCGCTAAGACCGTCGGTTGCCAAAAAATTTATTTTACTAAAACCTTTGGCACCGAATACACATACGATTATATCACAGATTTGTTGAGTTCGTTACAAAAATTATTGGTATTTTTATTTTGTTAAATGTTAATATTTTTCAACAGTCACTTGAACAGCAGGTTTTAAGTGGGAATATAATTATGGAGATTTCTTATTACCTTTTCCGGTTCGTCTCATCTCGCAGTACTTATAATTCAGCTCGTTATGAAGGGGAACAGTTAAAAAATGCACGTGGGTGAAGCTACTGGAGCTAAGCCTACATTATAAGCTGTACTTTTAACACCTACGTCACGATACCTATCTGTATTATTCTTGTAATTCGTTCGCTGTCTGACTAACGGTCAGTTTTTGCGGTATTGTTATAGATCTCGTGGGCGTTACCTCATTGTATTCAACGGGTCTCACTAATTATTGTATCGCAATAATGTTATTATTAACAGTGATATTTGTTTTGTTCTGACAATAGGCAATGCTTGTATAGACATGCACATAAAAGATAGCTTTGACATATCTAACAGAAATCTCTTGAAATGTATACACCTCTTATGTGTAACTAGCGACCCGTCCCGGCTTCGCACGGATGCAATGCTAATCTAAATACACTACAGAAAAACTGTGAATGTATTATACATTAATCACTCACTCTATCTATTAAAAAAGCCGCATCAAAATCCGTTGCGTAGTTTTAAAGATTTAAGCATACATAGGGGTATAGGGACAGAGAAAGCTACTTTGTTTTAGACTATGTACTCGTAGTGATCAGAGTGTTAATCAATCATTGGTCTTTAGATGCCAAGATATACTTTTATCTATGTAAAAACTAATTCATATATATTTATGCTATGCTAAATAGAGTGACAGAATTATGTGTAATTATTTAACAAAATTAAAAGTCAATAAAATGTTATCTCCAATACTTTAAAATAAAATACCTATGGAATATTCCACATAAGAGGAATAAATTATGTTCGTACTGAATATATATTCAGGATACCGGCTGACGGTTATTTTGAGATATCAGCCGCCTGGCGCTAGTGACGCGGTTGGTGTCGCGGGCCGCTGCGTGTGCGCACTGGCGCGCGAACCAGCTGATAGCGTGGGAATTACACGTGACGAATGCTTTGACTATACTAAAATCAGTGCCATATGACACTGCATATGATGACGATTTCAAGTATGGGGATTTATTTAACCGCAAACAATAACTTCTTACGCAATCGAAACGTGATAAGTAATTTCTATTCTTTAATGGACATTTGCTATGGAGTAAACTAATCATTGCTTAAGTTACTTTATCAAATTATATATTTCTAAAGGCAAAAATATATAGATAGAAGCGCTCGTAGCCCGGCGCGTCGATTCTAAGCGATCGACAGAGTTAAGGAACTGCGGGCGCGGTCGCTACCTGGATGGGTGACCACTAGTGGCAAAAAATTCTTGAGCGTTTCCGTGCTTCGGAAGGCACGTTAAGCCGTCGGTCCCGGTTGCTATGAACATAGCAGTCGTCAAACCATGTCGGAGTCCTTCGGGCGGTTTATAAACATTTGAAACTTGGGTTGGTCACTAACTCCTCCACCAACCCGCACTGGAGCAGCATACCCGCACTGGAGCAGTATGCTCTAGACCTCCTCAGTGTTGAGGGGAGACCCGTGCTCAGTAGTGGGCCATTAATGGGTTGAAGGCACACAAAGGCAAAAATATAACAGAATGACGCGTCGAAATATAAAATAGGAAAAATGAAGGAGCTTTTCTGTAACAATATGAACGAGGTAGAATGCAGTTACGGTTGTCTGATTCATGCGTATTATGATGGGTAACGTGTGTACCCGCCGCACTTAAAGCTCTTAGAACAATAGGATGCGGGCCTCGACGCTGACGCCGCACTGCTGACGTCTCCGGCGTTCATAGACTTGTTCAACGGTACAATTAGGTACATGATCGCTCAATGAATTTCAATTCAGCCGATTTGAACAATGACTCGCGTCATCTCTAGATTGAATGTCATGCAAATTGGTACTAGATTGCAAAATGTTTGTACCTATTTCTGATAATAACCTAAAGGAGTCTCTTAACATTAGGTACAATTTGTTTAACTTGAATTACTAATTCAATACAGCAAAAAAGATAAAGGTACCCGTATTGGCAACAAGCGAGATAAGTAAAACTAATTTATATTTTCCGATTAGTCATCACTAGTCATCATTAGTCTTTTACTTCCGTGGCGAATAGATTGAATAATTATTAAGGCTGGAAGGTCTTATATTTAAGATTTTTTTTTTTTTGGAGAACACTTACGTTCTGAACTAAGGCCATTCGAAATAATTGGATTGTCCAACTTTGAGCAGTGAGGAGACACAGCTGTGTTAAAGAACGAAGTTGTAAAACATCAATTTAATTAATTAAGTTTGTTTTGCGCTAATATCTTAATTACTTACATTCGTTAATTTACAAATGTAAGTCAATGTGTCCCGGTAGACGATACGTACTCGTGCTAAGCAATTAACGGTATTAGAACTCACAAGATAGCTTGCTGAGAAAACAGAGCATTTTATTGATGCGAGTGACGCTAATGACTAGACCATAATAGTGAGTGTTGTAGTGAGAACGACTTGTCCGAGACCATCATGCAACGTTAGCACGTGCCCTAGATACCGACCGAACTGTCTACTATCCAATCCATTAATTTAATTGTAGCGCCGCTCACTTATGAAATTGCATCGTCAATAATGACACTAATGACACATTTCGCACATTCTACTTTCGTTTCAATGCTAAACATAATAACACCATGATGGTATTCATAATAGCGTGGAGTTGCGCCATCGACAACGACGATCAACAGCGTCAGCAATGCGTGACGGCGTTGGGAGATTTGCAGGATAAAGCAGAATTTTGCTCTTCCGTTGTACGTTTGTCCGTTTGAAAGCGTTGCGATACAATTTTGACTTTGTATTATTGTTGGCGTTGTAATTCACCGGAATTACGATCACGCAATGTCAGTGACCGCGATATAAACCGTTAATGGGAAGACAAAGTCCATAAATCGAGGAGCTAATTAACAGATCAGACTCCAATAGAGCTAGTAACTTCCCACCTGCCGCAGTAGTCACGCTTCGATAGACTCGTAGGGAGTTATTAGATGGTGGTTTAGTTATGAATTTATTTATTACTAATGTTACTTATCATTTCATACTTAAATAAACTTTATTGGATATACGAGTATATGCCTGATATGTACCCTTACTTACACAGGTTTGAAAATATTTTAAAGAACTCGTAGATGAGCAGATTTCCTAACTCCGTTTTAATTAGCAAAGTAACATACACGTAAAAAATTAAAAATGATAGTAGGATTAACGCTGAGCTTGGCGCTCATGGCGCGACTGCTGCTTAACTACCAGGTTATCATAGCTTCATAGGTTATCATCACCGCTACATAATAAAAAAAATAAGGGATAAAGTTTAAAATAATGACTTCCTAACTTTTTATTACAAAACTATATACTAAGCCTCATTGATCGGAAGGATTTATGTTAATAACTTGGCTTCATCAATAACAGTACTAGTTTAACTCGGACTGAAAGAATTCTACGAAAACTGTATTCAAATAGTGTTAAACCAATTAAGTTAATAAGTGCGTTGTTGACATGTTCTGTTCGATCCAATTACCTATGTGGACTTCGGTCATGGACAAATATCTAACGCTTCCCATCTACATTTATTTAACATGTGGCAGATAAGATTTTGTGTGTAAAATAAAAACATGAATTATTATAAAGAGTAAATAAATAAGTAAATAAAATATACGTAAATATGAAAAGTAAATAAAAAAATAAATTGATAAAAAAATAAAAGTATGTGTTAATTAATATAGATTTTGATATGGAAGTGAAGTAAATAAAGAATAAGCTTTAAATATGTCAGTACGGTTTACCCTCGCAATAGCATTATTTGCAATTATGGCTCTTAATAGGTACAAAATATATTTTAGAAAATAATATAAAAATGTACTTCAAATTCTGTCATTGTTAAAGCATAATAAGCATGTGATCAATTTAAATTTCTTCGACGAAGACAGTTCAATCAGAATTGAACGTCACTTGGTAAGCGTTTGATCAAGTGATAAAATTTACTACAGATGAAAACACTTCAATTTAAGAATAAAGTAGGAAGCATCTTGATCAATTGAATGTATTATAGAAGTAAACAAGTTACACAAACATGTATCATTTATTACATAATGGAAATGCACGTAAGGCGGATGCCGGAATGGAGGATGACAATCTGCGGCTCCCCACGATTTGTGCGCCAACGAGCAGCAAGGTCGGCGTCTGATTGTCGATAATAGTGCCACTTAATGCGATGTGACGACGACTCAACACACGGCACACGACACAGTGGCCCACTTATGAGTGCATCATATTGTAACATCTACATTTCTTATAATTTTATCAACAATCTTGCTTCTTATTCAATCCGCATCCTAACAGCTTTAATAAGCCCAAAAGCTTCTCAGTATTATAAACGATCACACTTACATCAATACTCCTAACTTAAGATATCAACATTTTCAGGGAAATACGTGGTAATGTTTAGAGAGAGGATAATTATACACTTTCACTTCAGTTACATTACTTTCCATAACGACTATAGATAATTATTAGCCTAGAAGATTTATTGTAATTAATGTTTGTCTTAATGAATGTGGTTCAGCTAAGATAAAATATATCATTAATCCATTACGAAGGCGGCATATAGAAGCTACAGTTCTTGCTTCTTAGAAGGAAGGTTGTTTGTCGTAATGTATGGCTTTTATCCTAATTCCTGAGAGGACATCAGTGGGCACGCGCTCTCTGGATTGGTTGCGAAACGCGTCTATTTTTAGCCGACTGTTTGTTGACGACATCACCCAGGAATTCCATTGAATTGACATTTTCGTTGTCCTCCATGAATGTCACTTTATTTGATATAATATTGTGCAGTTGTAACTGGATATATCACATTCCATAAAGTTCGTTATTTTGTCTTTTGCCGTACAAAGTTAAACGGCGTTATTAGTTTGCTTCTGATGACCTAAATGTCTTCGATATATTTATTAGATATTGTCTTTGCATCTCGCAGTGCCATCAGTTGTTATTTCTTCTATGACACTAACCAACCGTTTAACAACCTACATAACAATCAACTTACGTCCTCTATTTGGTCTTAAAATATAATTTAGTCAACCGGTACGTTGGTTGTTAGACGACGATCCTCATTGGGAGCCAGATAAGCCGAAATTTTACGTACATAATTAAGTATTGTAACTACGTTTTTTTTTTAATTTTAAATTTAGGTTTTCAATACACTTTCTAACGTTGAGTTATGAAGGTCGGAAGTTTATTCGGGAAAAATGAATATTCAATTGCAGTGGAAGGAACAGAGGGAAGTTAGATATCACTTGTAAGATCCACGGTATCCCGTCACATTTCCCGTGCATACGTAAGGCTCGACTCAGTGGCGGCAGGAAAATATCTGATTGTATAATCCCGGACGAGCAGTTTTTATTAGACCTTGACATTAATTCTTCGCATCACATGTTCCACGCCACGGTACATAATCAAATAAAAAGTAACGTATTTTTTTTTCTTTTTACGAATTATACCTACTTAACTCCGATTGAAACAACACTCAAAGTAATATATTGTATGGTATAGAGCTTTTCTATTAGCAGTGTCTATGTTAATATTAGTATTCTTCCCCACATCAATGCCATTTTTATCTCATGTTACATAGAAATCTTATCGAACGCAAATATTTATGCCTACATAAAAGCAAGTCGTATAAGCTTAATGTTTACTTGTGAAGTTGTTTTTTTATCAGCTGACATATTCTCAACTTTGAAACGCTGCTTCTAGAATTTTACGAGGAGACCGTCATGCAATAAAATTACGAAGCCATAATGCGTTGCAGCTGTCTAGCAATTTTTTTACTCTATATAGAGACTACTGAGTGGCTACTTGCTGCATCAGCAGCTGTTGCCTATTTGTGTCGTTTAGAATACGTCCGGAGTAAATAAGTGGCGGAAGAACTTTTACGTGTAATTGCTGGTAGGGTTTTGTGGTCTGTGGTCGCTGAGAGACTTGAGAGTACTCAATTGTACTTAATTCTCGCGGTCAGATGTTAATGCTCGGCGGGATTATATCAGTTACTAGCTGACCCCAGAAAACGTCGTTTTGCCATATAAATTATTATTTTAGAACTATTTTCATAAACATAATAATGGTTTTAAGGTAAAAGCTAGACATGTCGCGGACTTTTATTAAGAACTTTTAGAGAGGAAGATAGTTACTCATTTTTTGACTTTTTTCGGCAAGTAGTGCATTCTATCACTCGTGGAGATGGTACTTTTACTTATAGACATATCTATATGAAATGTATTATTTTGATCTTTGATAAGAAATTATATTTAGATGGGTGTAATAAAATGTTGAAATTCCACTGTGAAATTAATAAGCTAAAAATAAAGCTACAACTATCATTTCAGACGAGTTACATTTATAGTATCCACTATAATGCAGAGGAAAACGAGTTTACCTCTTCAAATAACAAACATTTGTACACGTTATATAGACGCTTTAGAATAATCTTTAACTATTCTTCCTAGCAATAGGGCAAACTTAGCTCGAATTGTAATCACGAGGTTTTCCACAAGTGATTCCACGCGGACCATTAAGATGATCCCCAGTGTATTCGAGAGCATTAACATTCGCAGTGATCTCGGATTATGCCACACAGTTTAGCAAGTGAACGCGTCGCGTTGCATGTTGCGCGATAATGCAGTCGTTATGCAGCGCTGGCTCGGCCTTCGCCACGGCAACGGTCCCATTGTGCCCGGCTCACAAT
Source organism: Carystus phorcus (assembly GCA_018248895.1). NCBI lineage: Eukaryota > Metazoa > Arthropoda > Insecta > Lepidoptera > Hesperiidae > Carystus > Carystus phorcus. The sequence continues at coordinate 9,628 of DWJN01005252.1, forward strand.
GAACACTTAGAAACTGGATATAACGTCTTTTGTATACGTTTCGAGGTAATAATAACAACACGCCGAAACTACTTAATTGGTTTAAAGTTGCTCATTTTATCACAAGCTTGCTTTCGGAATTACCTTGAGTTTTTTAAAGCGTTTTCATTTTAGACTGTAGCAGCTTCCCGTTTGCTTTTTTATGTTAATTTTACGTATACATTTAAATAAATGTTTCGTTCACTGAGGCGAGTATTAATGTTACGAAAATGGCACCAGTTTATACAGAAATACGTGCGGTTCACCTTTACCACTCAAAATTGCTCAGTTAACCACAAGAGAGCACATAGTAACCGGGATTTCCAATAACATGGGGGGAATCCAATAGCCATCATTCTGACAGGGGTCAAATAGCTAAATAACTTAAGAATGTATAGAGCGGGCATACGCCTACGTCGTTTCATTACTTTATACCAGTGGTATTAATAGCCGGCTAGTTATACGTTATATGGACAATATTACAATACAGATTATTTATGAATAATTCGTTACGAACATTCATGCCGCTCTTGTGTGGTCCGTAAGAAGTTAATAAATCACAGTGACTCTTTTGATAGATGATATAATGAGTAGAAATCGCCAGACAACTATCAATTAAAGTTTCAATCGTAATTTGTATGTAAAATTAAATTGCAAGGTCTAAATTTGAACAATTTGCGATATAACGTAAAAGTAAGCTAAGAAATACTGTAACTAATGAATAAATATGTGTATAGCAATGTAATATTATGTACTTACAGAGAAGAAATATTTTTTTTAATTAAGAGTATATTTTTTTAATTATCCGAAAATAGGGTTTTCACGAAAGACTTGTCCGTTAATAAAAATATGGAAGATATTTCCTTATTAAATTGTTTTATATTAGATCATAAAGATCCTATACAAACAAACATTACGAGTTTGGAACCCAATGGTCGGCGTTTTTTGAGATAATCATAAATGTTTTGAATGAAATTCTTGTTATCTTTGAATTTACGGTTGCTTGGCGCAATAATTCCGGATTGTGGACCTCCCAGCACATATTGTACGTCATTTGGCACGCGATAAGGTCGCATAAACCGCCCTCGCAATCCAAATCCTAAATTGCCCGGCAAAATTTCACAGCCCTTTGTTCAATAGAGTTATTATTACGGGTCACTGATTTGAAAAGGATCCCTATTCCGTTTTTTTTCCCACATTTTGTTTTGATAACTGAAATTCATTACACACACGTTACATTAGATCAAAGGAGTTTATGAACTATCAATTTATATGATCATGTATTACTGATATTATATTCCGAACCCGTATTTCATTCGTAATGGACATTACGTTTGTATAAAACTCTAATTACAAATCGATACCTGGTTCAAAGCTATTTGTAACCAGACTCGCTAATCGATATGAAAAAGCCACATTAATTGGTACTAAAACGTGCCTCGATGTTTACGTTAATCGATTATCACTAATTTACATCGTAAATTAATTCAAGAGAAGCCAGACGACGTTAAAGTAAACACAAGTAAAACCAATTCGTTTTTAGTACTGCGAACGTCAGGTTGCAAATATGTGTGAGTAGGGTGAGCGGGGGTGGTAAACGACGTAGTTTCCTCCGTTGCCATGACGACGCCCCGCACGTGGCTCATCGCTCTTCGCTCAGACTGCCTCCGAAATCGAAATATTCTACGGAATTTCGCAAACGATCGTCGTATCGGTATTCTATTGAGCATAATGTTAAAATAACATTACCCCATTCCCACCGCGCATTATGAGACGATGGATTTATTGTCTTTAAACGTTCTATAATGTAAAATATTCAGATGTGTCTTACAGCCGGTTACTAGAAATCTAGTTATCACAGCTGGTGAACGGCAAATTTAATTTTCATATTATTATATACTTTCTTATCTTTAGTACCTATAGACCTTCGCAATAAATTCTTTCGCCGTTTCTTCTCCTCGATGTAAAAGCACCTTTCCGAAACGGTGGTAG
>DWJN01005253.1:0-11636 GCA_018248895.1 Carystus phorcus
TCTTTAAAACTACGCAACGGATTTTGATGCGGTTTTTTTAATAGATAGAGTGATTGAAGTGGAAGGTTTATATGTATAATAGGTTCACAGTTTTTCTGTAGTGTATTTAATATGAGCATTGCACCCGTGCGAAGCCGGACGGATCGCTAGTAGAGTCGAAAATGATAGAACATAGAACACTGATGTCATTAGCGATTTTATTCAGAATTCTTTATAGAAGATTTTGGTACCATAACCATGCCATCGGAGTCATGGTTAAGGAGTTACAGTCGAAAATGTTGATGTTTTACTAATCGATTCGACACGTGGTTGATACATGCCTAGCAACGTGTTCCAGGTACAGCAAAAATAAAAATAATGAACACTACTTACCAACAGAATTTCTTCATGGTGGAATAAGCTCTAAGCCTCGTAATAAGGAAAGATCTGGGATCTGTAGTGAACCATTCATGGGGTTAAGTCAGTAATAATTAAATTTAATCTGTCGCTTCTTACACCACACATTGCTGACATAGAATTTAGGTCTATATTCTTTCCCACCCCAAACCGACCAAAAAATAGCATAACGTATGTCTAAATCAGAAAGTTTTAATTCCAACCCTATTTATGATTAGGTAGTATTAAAATGAGTGACTGTTAATAAAAGTTTTAAGTGACAAAAACAGTTATTTATAGTATTACTAAGTGAGCGACTGACTGCGAGTAAGGAGAAATCAATAGAACAGCAACATACAAATATTAATTTGAGTTACTTAAAATACAAAAAACCTAACCTAACCTCGCCTATTCTCTGTATTTTGAGTCCTTCAATTAGTATTAATCGTAAGTTTTAAAACAGTATGTCATCATCAGTCGCAATTTTTTTATTCGATCGTTTATTAATTTTACAACGTGTTTCAAAGGGTTCGTATACACTATCATGATGTGACTTAATACATAGATATACTATTAATTATATATGCTGTGCATAGTTTCTAGTTAATCAAACCATAAATGTCACGCAGTGATAAATGACTTGCAAAGTGATAAATATCACTGATTACGAGCGAGCGTTTGCTGTTAATAAAGGGTAAATTTGAAAGTCATGGTTAACTATTAGGGATGTATACCGTTAGGGTGCTTCTATATTCTAGAGTTACAAATTTCAGTAGAATAAAAATTGTTACTGAGCGCTTCAGTTTTAATAAGTATAATTTAGGAGAAGCAATGTAAATGAACACTACTTTTCAAATATTTTTTTTATAACATCTATGTTTAGTATATTATTATAAAATTGTCGAGATGATCTTTTATATAAAATAAAAACGATACAAAAGGTCGTTTTAAAAAGCTATATTTTTATGCACTCTAATCATTCACTAGAATTGTTATACCTGATTATACCAGATTTTCCTTTCGCCTGATCAGGTAGGTACCATATCTCAAAAGAAATGATTCGTCTAAATAAAACTAATAAGAACAACAGACAGACAGATCAAAAAGCAGACAAGGTAAGATAATATAACGCTGAAGTATTTTACGTCGATATACGTTAACCATTAAATGAAATACCCATTTCAATAAATGTCGGACATTAAAAAGCACGAACGTCTTACCTTTCAGTATTGCGCGTTGAAAAAAGTAGTCTTAAAAGCTCTTAAGTAATTTCACTTGCTTTTGCGACTTTTCAAAGTGTAGAGTGAAATTAAGTAAATTACCTTTTCTTTGAGTTATAAAGTACTGAGCAGGTTAACGCGAGTTTCATGTGCCAAATACCAAGGCACAATATAACTCACTTTGCAATGGAACTCCTTTTATCTTTAAGTACAATTTCTTCTGTACATGGTTAAATTTTTCCTTAAGTGTCTCGAGGTGTATGACCTTTTCTAATTTCGGGTTTCTTTTATAGTGGGGTAGCGGTACTATCCCTTACTTCGGATAACGATGCATAACTCTTTACATATCGCCTCTTTACTAGAGCAACGTGACATCTTATCAAAAGCTTTTTTTTATTGTTTGATATTCAAAACCGCGACGTCGAATTTTATTTTCTACAAAAACCCGGTATTTTTAATTTAATTGTTTTGCGACGGTAAAAATATCAATATTTTAGAATTGATCAACGCTTAAATGTTTGAAACTGTTCGCCTCTAAAGTTGTGGTTTTAAAAATATCACGTTATTCTTGTAAAGAGGCGATATGTCTGGCATGCTTAAAATTCAAAACTCAAAACTCAAAAATTGTTTTGTACAACTGATTAAAGGAAATGTTGGAAACTGTGCACGATAAAATGTAAATATGTATATATATTTATTTGAATAAAATCTTCTTTTTCGTAAAGCAGTGGCGAACCTAGTATTGAACTGCTCTATGATCGAAATTTAAATATAGAAGAAAAAGAAACGTTTGGAAAATAATTGACATTTCAGTACTAGCTTCTCGCCGCTGCTTCAAGACACACCGAAGAAAGAGCTTTTGATTTAAAGAAACTCAAAAATATCTATTACGAATCGCTTGGGATATAGTAGCAGATGACACCACACCAGATAATTCGTTACAGGCCTATTGCACCACGCTACTCCATTGTAATTTGGTGGAAGGGTTGAAATCCAACTCGTAAAATTTTATGTCGTTCGAAAGCATCCGTCATACTTAACGGGCCCTCCGAAACACGGTAGCGCTCAAGAAATAAATAATGATGCACACCCGTAGCAAGACACTGATGCTTGTATCGTGTGTGCCATGGACAACAGAAAGACGAACGTACACCCAGACCGAGAGCAGTAGTTTAAACTCACGTTAATGATTGTCACTAGCCCAAACACTTCAATCGTTGACAAGGTCTCATGTGCTGTCGTTAGAAGCATTTTTCCCTTGAACCTACATTATTGAACAGTGATAGGTTCCCATGGAGGACAGATGAGGGGCTCACCTATTGTCCCAGTAAGCGACGACAACATCGGCGCCCAACATGGCGGGCCGGCCCTCCGCGCCCGATATACCGAATGCCATGTACTGTTCCTTGCGCAGCCGCGCCGCCAACGTCACTTGTACTTGATCACCCTGCAAAACATCTGCCGTTACATTTCATCATCACCATTTTATCATTTTATATACAGTGTTATATTTACTGATACTTTGACACTGGGACATATGAAGATAAATGATATAAGACATTTTGTACACAATTGTCTCATGAATTAAGTTAAATGCAAATAGGACGCCGTATTAAAGGCACAGTATACTGTGATCATTGGTTTAACTTTACATATTTCTGATATTGGTTTCCTTCACTGAAGCATGTGACGTTAATTCGCTCATTGAAATGCCATAGGCACAGCAGGTTTCGAAATCAAATCTTCTGACTGCAACATTTAAACTGCTTCGTATCATTATTGCCTATCATTTTAAGCGTATCTATTAAATCCTGATTTGTCTATATAAACACCATAAAAATATTACACTATAACTTTTTCAAATTAAGAATATTCGGATGACTTATGTATATTTGTATGTTTAAATATTGTTAATCAATATGTCACTCCACACAGAAGAGTATTTATTTATTTTGTCGTCTCAATGTTTATAACATTTGAAGAAATTTTACCCGTGCAAACATTTGCAGCATAATGCAACGCCATATTATTATAGTAAATTAATAACAACCAATGTTTACCTTAGCTGATCTCTGGCTACCACTTGCTTGAAAAATGAAAATAAATGACTGAATATACATATTGTTAACTTTAAGATAAGAGTTCTATTACACATAAATTATGTATCTTGTTTTATATCATTTTATTACCGTAATACTTCCCTGCGCTTACCTTACCCTAGAACTGCTAATTAAAGTAAATAATAATTAAACTTACCCTATTGTTAATGTTATATCTCATATTACATTAAAAAAAATATAGATTTTGGTATAAATTTCGTTGCCAACACTGTTATAGTTATTTTCATTTCGGCTGTATTGTTTAAATATGTTAGTCAATATTTCTTTTTAATCAGATGGTCATGGCAAAAAATTCACTTCTTTTGTCATTAATTTGATTCTAATGGAATTTTGGAAAACGTGACTTTCCAATAACATTTTTAAAATATTGAAACATTTTGAGGTTTTAAATAGAACATAACTTATAGATTTCACGTAAAATTCGGTTAAAAATTACATTTCGAAAGCGACAAGTCATCTAACGATGAGTGAACAGCGACACTCGTGGACATTAGTAATAACCAGTGGCATTAAAACATTGCCCACACAATGGAAGCAATGGCCCTGCTTCTGAAGGAGCCCAAGTTACAGCAATGTGGGTTCACTGATGGAGGACCCACGGTTTACGTACGAGACAAAAATGATGGTCATATTCACCTGTATCTCCCAGCGGACTTGCAGCCGCTTGTCCAGTATCTCCTTGCAGTTGTTAGAGGAACTGTAAGGGGTCTGCGAAGTGGTTGAACTTGTCTGAAATTGTTGCCATCGTCAATATTATTATAAAACATTAAAAATCTTTACACACACACATACATATATATTAAGAGTCTCTGTGTGTGCACGAAAATTAATAAGCAATCATTTCTTAAGTAATACTAGCGATCACTCTTGTTATCCTGCACCATAAAATCTATAGAAATGTGAATGTAAACCAATCAAAAATCCGCTTGAACAACAACAATCGGATCAAAATCGGTCCAACCGTTTAAAAGGAATTCAATGACATACATATACGGAATAATTATAATATAAAAATATATTTCAAAACCAAAGTCACGTCCAAGATAGCTATGGACAAATTATGAATGATTTTTTTTTTATTCAATATATCTATGAAAATATTATGAAATAAGCTTATAACAATTTTATGTAAACTTGTTAAATCAAAGAAGTTTTAAGTTTATAATGTAAAAAATCATTTAAAGACATTATTAGTTAGATCGGAAGAAAGGAAAGTTAATTAAATAAGTTAGGAGAAACACATTGCACACAGAACAAATTAAAAATCCCACAGTGTTATAGTAGTGTAATGTTTAGTAGTACCTAATAATGCGGAAGATGCAACTAAAATTATATTTGAATAATGTTATAATAATAAGCTACAGGTGAGGATATATAAATTTTAGGATGATACAACTGTACCTGATAGATCGAGTTTTGGGAAACATATACTTAATACTGATATGTTTATAAATTTTGCATATAAAGTCAATAATAGCCAACTATTCTTAAACAAGAAAAACCAATTTTTCTTAGGTATTATTTCATTGATATACCATGATTGATCCAAGTTGCAAAAATGTTTAAAAATGTTTTTTGTAGGTACTAATAATTTACGTTTCACTAAAATTTTATCTATTATTTTAAGGACACGATAATTATAATAAATTCAAAAATTCCAAAGAAATTGTTTTATTAAACAAAATATTTCCCTTGCTTCTAGAAAAACCTTTTTTTTTATCAGTTACCCTAATTCAATGTAAGTGAGCGAAATGTAACGTAAGTTAGGTAAATAATATCAATATAATAATGTTATTCAAGTATATATAATTAAGGATATGTTACTCACCGGATTGTACCACCAAGCTGGCTGTAAGCATGCAACCGTCCCAAAGTAAGCGAAGAAAACAACCACACGATTAAATACACAAATATTATATAAAATATATTTATTAAAAATTAACACTAACAAAATAGAAAAATTAACACAGAAATAAAAGATATAAAAGTTCCGTGGTTATATATAAAAATCCTTAAAAAACCAGTCGAAGTTAAATCTAGTTGAGTTATGTTGAGGCGGTAATGTTAATTTTTGAGACTTATTAGTACTTTCACGTTGTTTTTGTTTCCGCTTGCCCTGAAAAGCGAATGATAATTAGAATCCCCGGCAGCGCTGGAAGATGGTTAGTGCTCCTCGGACGGCAGCGGGAAGGAAAGGTTATGATCATTATTACGAGCACATGCACATACAAACACATTATTTTGAAACATTAAAGAATTGGTAAAATTTTGACGAAAGCACGCTAGTTATCTTTTATAAGTGACCCGATAAAAGTTAAGTTTAACTTAATTGGCCAGCTATTAAAACAAGTATCCAAACCATAACATATTCCTGATTAAACTAGTAACTAGAACAAGTAATTACATTGAAAAGCTGATGTTTGCTGACTCCATTGTGAATAGGCAGACAACCACTTGATCATAAGTCACCATTGCTATATATTCCGTTATGATATAATAATTTAACTAGAATTTTCTTAAAAAAGAAAAGCAGTCAAACAACCTACTATCATTGCTTTAATCAATATGATTATGTAGTGTTTTTCAAAATTATCTGTGGTGTATATAGAACTTGTGGCGTTTCTAAAACGAACTTATGAAATGTTAGCGTGGCAACATCTATAGGGGTGAAAAATAAGAACTGTAGGAGTACCTAGTTATGTAGTCAGTCCTGCACGAAGGAGATTCGTTAAATGAGCATAAAAACAAATTGTAATTCCTATTAGTATCGCTAAATCAATTACCATAACAAAACTGTGAACTACACAAATAAATAATATTACATTTCTGTGTTGAAAGGGTTTCTTACTGGCGTATGAGGACACCATTCCTAAACCCTCAGAAGCTGTCTTACTGGTGCATAAGGATACCATAGAAGAACCTAAGAAGATTATCGGTGATATGGTCTTTTGCAGGCGGTTTTTAATGTGTTTTGGTCAGAATTGGAGTCAGATTAAGCGAGCGACCAGTTTATGACTGGCAACACCTGATGCCTAATGGTTGTGACGTCGAATTATGACTCTCCAGGTTACACCAACGGTACGACCCTCCAGGTTACACCAACCGTACGACCCTCCAGGTTACTCACAGTGATCTTGGTCTGTCCGAGCGCCGGCGGCACGTCCAGATCCTTGGGTATGTAGACGTGACCGAAGTTGTGGCGGTACTCCACGCACCACACAGCCAGCCAGTCCACGTCGTACGCGGTTAACTTGCCCGGCAACTGGATCTCGATGTCCTCGCCCTGGTAGCCTCGGAGCGGGTTCAGGGATCCCATCTCGTTTGGCACCTGCAGGATACAAACGCCTAAAAGTCACTACTGGGTTACGACATATTATTAAACTTATCCCATTGCTGATTGTATGTTTTTTGAAACATTATATTCCAAGTGGAAGCAGGTAACACTTTGGTATCCGTAAAAAGGTACAACAAAAAGGTAGAAAGATGACTTCCACCTAGCCTTGGGACCTCACTGGACCAGAGTGGCTATCCACAGGGTGAAATGGAAGTAGTTGGAGGAAGTCTATGTTAAAAAACACACCAAACTGAAAGACATCTTATAATTGTTGTAGTTCAAATACTTTACCACTATGGAATAAAAAACGCTATTATTATTTTGTCATATCTGCAAATAGCCATACTACTACTGGCTCAGTTTTGCTCTTCCCACAATAAGATAGGTCGAGGCATAAGCCGCTGAGCACATGGCAGAGGTTACACATATTTTAGAACTACATGAAAATATCTTGAATTTATTTATTAATCCCTACGTAAAGTCCACTTTAAGTCCTCACTTTCATGATTGATTGGGGTCAATAACCCGTGCTACACGAACACGGCAAAATGAATGAACTGCCAAAATGCTAGTCGCTGGGTGTATCCAGATAATATCCTCACCACCAGGCGTGAATAACTTAACAACTCGAAAATGCACATTTTCAGGGCAGCAATTTTTAAGTTTAAATTTCATCTTGAAATTCTGATTTTAAGTTAATAACTACTTTTTTGTCTGAATGTATGTATATTCATTTGCCTTGAGTTTTCAGATCACTGTGAAATAAACAATCCTTATGCCTATTACGAAAGTCGATTTATCAACTTATTCACGGCTGGTACGGAATAGGTATATGACGTGACGTCACTCACTTTAGTCCCGAAAGGATTGGGCTCGCTGCCGTTGCCGACCCAGAAGTAGGCGTCGGGCCCCGCGCCGTCGTAGTGCAGGTTTGGTATGTAGAAGGTCTTTGCGTCCAGAACGCTGATATTGCCCGACCGCAGTCCGTGCGCCAGCCGCTTGAACTCCGGCAATACGCGTGGTCGGGGCGGGTCCAACCCCGACGGGATGAACACATCCCCGAAGTTTACCTGGAACAACCACCAGATTAGCTACGTCATATTTAATATTGCATCCAATACCGCCTTCCTTCAACCCATTAATGACCCACTACTGAGCTCGGGTCTCTCCTCATCACTGAGAAGGTCTAGAGCATAAATTTAAATTCAAATTCAAAATCATTTATTCATATAGGTATTATTTCAATACACTTATGCACGTCATTTATTGATTCTACCACCGTTTCGGAAAGGTGCTTTTACATCGAGGAGAAGAAACGGCGAAAGAAACTCCTCAGCACATCTTTTCTTTTATCTTTATACGTTCATAATAACTCGCTCACATATTCTTAACGATTGAGTATGAAATTCAATTTACTGAAAACTAATATATGTATGTTCACATATTTCAGCCAAATCAAGATTTAATACGTATAGGCGTTTCTTTATTACAGGTATTTACGATTCGTGTACGTTCGAATATACATATGTAGTTGTTAGAATATGTGCTGTTAAATAAAATGTATGTGGTAAAATAACAAAGTGTCGTTTTAAATGACGAACCGGACAAAATAACTAACAAACTGTCGTGAAAATTGTGTTTTCCAGATATTCTTGAGATCAAATAAATACGCTAAAACCAAATTTATTTTTCAAATATATTCCGTTTTAATTACTTAAAATAAAAACACAAGCGAGAGATCACATTTGACACTTCTTTCGGCGTAAAAAGTTGTTGCTGTCGGCGAGGCTTTAAAATTGTAGAGAGAATTAGTATCTACCACTATCTAACTTAGCGAAACGCGAGGCTTGGATTAAAAATAGGTGAACTGACACTTTTATCAAACAGGTATAGGCTCTATCTGAAACAAGTGACCACTTCAATTTATGACAATTTACGACAATGACAATCTATGACTAATAATTAAATTCAAACTCAAATAATTTATTCCATGTAGCCATTTACGAACATCACTTGAACGCTTAACACACTTATGAACATCAAAAAATTTGCATCTACCACCATTACAGAAGGTACTTTATAAGAAGAGAAGATCTCTCTCTTTATCTCCTATATTTGTGCAATACAACTAAACATAACCAAACAAATGACAACAACAAATCCTTTCAGACTCGATCGAATGTCTGGACATCGGCAACTTCCCGCATCCGACGTCATGTAAAAAGTTCATCTCGTGCGCGCGCATCGACAACGGCTCGCTGCTGGGTTGGGAGTATGTGTGCCCTAAAGGTCTCTCGTTCGACCCCGTCGGAGGAATCTGCAATTGGGCGGCCGGCCTCGGCTGCGGCGAGAAGGACATCTGATCCTTACTCCACAGATGATTCTCATATCTCACAGATCTAATTCGCTGGTGATTATGAGACCATAAGTAAGTATTGTGGTAAAATAAATTTGTTGTCTTAACGTTTATTACAATTCATTACGTTTAAATCAATTGTAGGCGAAGCATATTCCGATATCAAGTGTTTTTGATCTGTGGGATTAGAGAATTAATTATGCTTCCATCCTAAAGCAAGTATTGACCAACTTGTACACAACATTAGTCTTATATGGTCTTTGTATAGCTATTGGAAATTATTTATAATTTGTCCAAGCGATATACATGGATATATTGAAACATACATATATTAATCCTTTAAAAAAATATAGATTGAAAAATTTTAAATTATTTAAAATGATTTTGTTTATAATTTGTCAACACGCAAAAAATTTTGAATTTTGATATTTGCTTAGGGATGGCAGTAAGTAAGGACAAGATGTTGAAATATGATACGTTCTGAGCTAGACTCGACTTATGTACAACTTTGTCTAGCAATTCTCATTAAATAAAATGTTGTGTTGATCAATGTTCAATAAAACTGATTCGTTGAAATATTGTCTCCATTACTATTCGAATTTCAACGAATATTTAAATATTCGTCGAATAGCCGAATATTTAAATATTCGTTACACTATTAGACTTGAAACAATATTGTAATATAGACTTTGAGTTAAATTTTTCTATAAATCAGTCGATAACTGGCAGTGTGGTGTAAGAATTTAATGCAGGAATTGTTGTGAACAACACTATTAGACATTATCAAGGTCATATTTAGATATAGACCGTCTTAGACTTGGATCTTTCGTAGGAGGTGAAATTAATAAAAAATTGAATTTACTTCTATTTCTTCAAAATCCAAACGATAAAATTGTAATCAAGTATGGATGCATTCTCACAGTCTTCCAATAGAATGTGTCGTGTATGCTCCCAGCAAGTGATAACGATCTACGTTGTAACCGATAATTTGGAAGCTTTTTTATCAATCGCTTTCCCTATATTTTCCCTCTCAATTAATATTTTAACAGGTATCTTGAAATTAGTAATGTTTATAGTCTTTCTGATGCAATTGTCAATAAAAAAACTGCAATCAAGCGGCAAAATTTGTTTATAAAATAAAGCATTCAGTAATATAATACTCCGTCTGTAACGTAAAGAAAAATCGCGGCGGTTATTTCGTAAAGATAAAAACATTTGAAAAATAATAGGTACGTCGCATTTGTTTCAAAAATGTTTCGATACCGATTTAATTTTTAGAAAATATATTTATGTTTACGAATCAACTGGCCGACGGGTATTTATGAAATGTATGTTTATTCACAACTACCTACATATTATGTTATTTTGCATAAAAAATTAGAAAAGCTTCCAATCATCGAGTAGACCGTGAACAATTTTATAAAATGCTAAGTAAAGAAAACTTATACCAGATATGTTATATTAATGATACGAGTATGAAAAACTGACGTAGAATTGTAAAAAAAATATCACTCGTAGTAAATCGATCAATTAAGAAATTGTGATATTTTTATCAACGTGTATTTATCGTTATACTTAATTGCGTCGTTATAACATTGCTCTATGTCCATCTTTTTAGGACACACCGGAATAATGTCTGCACGAATGAGACAGCAATACTCATTTTTATTTATTAAATGATTTTATATACTATCTAAGTCAGACTATGTATCTTACTACTATATAAAATATTTTTTTACTGCAATAAATACCAAGCTTATCAATATGAAATATTATAAGTTAAATTGTTTTATTAATCTGTACATTGCTTGTTTTATATTCTGTACTTCGTATTATCGTACTTTATTTTTAATCTATTTAGTGCTATGGAGTTCACTGCCATTTTTTACTTTTATATTTTTAAATATTAATCGTACAGTGAAAAATTATAAAGGCAAAAATTGTTACTATGAAGACAAGTAGAAGAATCTTTTGGCGCGTAATTTAAGCGCCATTTTAATTGGTTACTAGTAAAATAGGAAATTATTTCGAAATGTGCCTTAATTAATATACAATTCTAGTATATAAGATTATTTTATGTGACTAGGCGAATAAATGATTTTTATTAAAAAACATAACATTTTATTTATTTTTAATCCTACTCCTAAACCGTTCTGTTGCGGCTTGCAACCCTATTCCTTTATTCCTTCCTTTTCCACTCCTACACAACCTGGCAACCTCGGCCATAGAGT
>DWJN01005254.1:0-11635 GCA_018248895.1 Carystus phorcus
TAGATACATTACAATACTATAAATTGGTTAAAAGATAAAAAAACTGCATGTTGCTTAGACTTTTTTGATGTGTGTAGATCAGAGGCACCTACTTTCTAAACAGTTTTCCTCATCAAATTATTTTATTCTTTTTGAAGAAGCTTTTTACTTTTTGTTTAAAGTTTTTTATTTGACATAATTCTTACCTTGATAGTACTATTTCGTCTAGAAGTAAAATAATTACGGGCCAAATGAGTCAAATTTATAACTATTAATATCCAATAAAACGTTGACTGAAAAATATTAATTACTTAATAATATATTCATTTGAATTAACATAAGTTAATAAGCGCAGGGGATATTATTATGTTTTTAATTTATAAGGCAGTAAAACAGGTATGTCTCATGGGGATCACCTCTCTACTTGTATTCCAAGGCCATGGCTGCTAACACTAGATCATCCTTAAAATACCGGTTCATCAACAACCAAATTCGAATAGAGGTAAACTACATATGTATATAACCTTTTTTTTACTAGTAGACCTGAAGAACTTCATTTCGCTGTTTAATTAATGATAAAGTTATATAACTTAACCTACCCATTTTTAATGATATTTTGTATCAACGAATATCATATTTTCATACTTATTATCCTTTTCTCGACGAAGAAAAGCACAAAAACCATTAGATAATTATGAACTTTCTCTCGCGTAGAAAGCACTCGTTGATATTATAAATATAATATTATAGTAATTAATGGTATTAGACCTAATTTCATGGAAATTTATTATTATTAAGTCATTTTTAGTCCACTGAGGAGTGTTGCAAAGTAGACTAGTATTAACATAATAATAATATAAAGTTAGTTATAAAGAAATAAGTGCCATCATTCTACCATTGAATCGAATTTGAAGATAGAAAAAGAATAAATTGATAGAATCATAATTATTGAGAAGACTTCTTCTAATATATTTCGCCCTTGCTACATCGATACTCAAGTCATACACAAGGCAGCAACTAGTAAATAATGACTTGTTCAGAGCTCACACGGGGTTCCACCTTCCAGGTAAATCAAACCATACTTTTTTTAACGTGTGGAAAGACAGTCGTGTCGTCCATCAGGGTACGGAAATCCGGACAGGTATGTGGGACTCGAACCCAAGAAAATCACACGATGTCGACGCCACGCTACCACGGCGGCCGCGGCACGGCACGTTCTCTAGCCACTCTCCTTGGGGATAGGGTTGGAGCGGCCAGCGGGATGGTCAGCCGTCAATTTCCCGTCCCCTTCCCGCCGTCAATTTCAACCCGAGCCGTTATGTCGGACGACGAATTCCCGTATCCGCCGCCCAACCGGCTGTTGTTATGGGGGCAGGAGGTGCAGGCCGTAAGCCCGCCTTCTGCGCCCTGTGCGCCGGCGGCGGATGGCGAGGTCTGATGAGTCCTCGCGCTCTCTCTCCGCCGCCTCTTTACGGAGCATAACGCGCTCCGCAAAGGCCTGCACCGCTGTCCACGACGTCTCACTGTCGACCATGCGTTTAACCACAGTCGGCAGCGAAAGGTCGTCCCCCACGACCGCGCGTAACGCCACGCGGTCTTCCACCCAGGCTGGGCAGTCCTCCAAAGTAAAATCAAATCAACCTAACCCAACCAACTTTCCAAGGGGAAAACAAGAATTGGCACTCTTGGTGGTAGGCGAAATACGACGTAGTCATTTTACAATTGATTTACTCCGGAGGGTGGTAGCTAGCCAGTCAGCTTGGAAGTCTTACCACCGCATAAAATAGCTAATAAGAATAAAGAAAACTGTATAAACACAATATATAACCAAATTAAGAAAGAGATTATGACATGTTTAAAGGATTCTTCACATCTTTGCCATTCCTCAGACGCCTGTTGAAGGAACTGTATACTTATATGGATATACATATATAACTTGGTTACGAAGACAAGTGTCAAGAATCGGGTGCCCCAAGAATGATATACATCTTAATCAAGTATTGGAGAAGTCATTCTTTAAATAAAATAAAATTCTGAAAAAATATATTAAAGAAAACTTGATCAATCCTACACTTATTTCCGAAAGATATTACTTTTCTCAGCCATTATTTAAAGAAGAAACTAAAAAAGTGATTCAGTTTCTGTAGAAAAGATAATAATATATTTCTAAATTAATGATTTTCTAAATAAAAGTAGTACCTACGGAGCTCAATAACATCGCGTGTTCAATTCGGATTAAACTTTTTATAAATGCGATGAATTTCCTCGTATTTGTCTCTACTAAAGAGTTATAAACCTTATTTTATAGCAATTAAAAATGTATTGTTAGAAGAAAATAAACTAAAGTCGAATGTTTGTAGTGGGATTTAGCTTCCGGTCAGATCAAGTCTTGGAGTACCAATTAGTAAAAATGCCGAGAGCATTTGCGATAAACTGCGGGAAAATTAAAACAACTGAGAAAATATTGTGCTGCGTGATGAAATATGGCAAAAATTCAGCTGTAAAAACAGTCAGCCAGTGGAGTGCATTAGTTCAGCGTTTCTCAAAGTTCCAGTGTTCTCGAGATATCTTTTTCTATAGTTCATTTTATTATGAACGGCTAAAATTAGCATTTTTCGTATGTATAATAAAAAAATCTAATTTAAAGAAAAGTCAGCATGGTATATCCAACCATGTGTTCGATCGATATAATTTCAGTACCGAAACCTTTTTCAGTGAATTCTGAACAAAGTTACTAAAGATATCAGTGCTCTATCTCCTACCATTTTAGAGTCCATAAAGGACAAAAATGAAGAAATAAACATTTTTATACGTATAGATTGTGTGGTTTACTTGCACTTGAATAATTATTTAATTATGAATTTTTAACTGACACCAGAATAGACGAAGGTGTTTTGTATCCCAATTTTTCCAAACGTGGCTTCGTAATATTTTTTTAAACGTTGAGATAATAGTGATATGTGTAAAAAAATTGCAATCACTAATTAATCCGTTGAAAAATAAACTAATTTGGATATAAAAATAACTCACACTGTTATGACAATGTCTAATTCATCCATTTTAAATAGTCGTTATATTGTGATACAAGTATGAATTTGCGAGATATTCAACATAATACTTAATCCGTTCAATACAGTTTAATACAAGTTTTTACATTAGACATTTTGTAAGGTTTGTTTTTTAATTAAAAAAACATATTATACGTACACACGTAATGGTATATGTTTTATTGTATTTATTTTTATACTTGACTTCAACCTATTCGTCCAATACAGAGCACGGGTCTCTCCGCATTACTAAAGAGGCTTTGAGCTGAAAAATAATAACAATAAAAAATAATCGCAAACTGTGTAGTTTTAGAATCACAGGAGCAGTCGATTTAAGACGAGCATTACTCTGTGGCCATTATTTTTACAGTTCGTTTGGCTGCGTGGCCGCCGTAATTCCGGTTAGACTCAAACCATTTCAGGAAAGCGTATTGTATGATTTTTATGAACGAGTGTTAAGATTGAAAATTGATAAAATCTAGGATTTTTGAGATTTAAATCGAATATAGTCGTTGGTCCAAATCTTTATGCATCAGTGATGTATCGTGCTCGATTCATCAAATTTGAAGTAAACTACTCTGTAATATTCCGTTCCGTTAGAATATTATTAACATTGATAACTTTGGATGAATACAATTCTAAAATTACTTGAGTGTTACTTAATTAAAAATTAAATTAATTGAATTTACCTTTAATTGTTACCTTGAAAATGCAGTAAACAAAACGCGTTGACGTAAATTGATAGAACTTGCACTTAGATTCGATTTTGTAATATTTTTAACAATTTTTCATTTCTGTTAATTTACTTTTAAGCGTAATGTTTTTGATGATCTATTTGTTTCATTCTTTATAATGATTTTGTTTAGACCTTACTGATATTCCACATAATGCTAAGATATGAAATTCATACTACGAACACTCAATCCAGTAAGTCCTTTTACTTCCTATTTGCATAATAAAGCGTTCATAGCCGTGATCGATTATATACTTAAGCTATAGTTAAGCTACAATGGGTGAAGTTAGAAGTCAAATGGATTAGAAATATTTTCAGTTCCTATCTGCTTTGTTCATTAATCCAGTGCCAAGTTATCGTTAATAGTATTTAAGCGATAATGAAGACTTTCCTTTAGTTTGTCCATTAACCAAAGTGACTACAATACAGAAATAATTATACCACATCCGGTTCCGCAAAGGTTAGAAGCTTGAGATGTTCAAAAGATGTATCGAGGAGATTTTTTGTTATTTATTGTCCTCAATGTTAAAGCATATTTTTGAAACGGTTGGTAGGACGGAAACAAAAAATTACGTGTAAGTGTATTGAGAAATATGAATAAACTATTTTGAATTTCAATTTGAACAATACGTCATTCATCGCTGGATACGCTGTTCTCAACACGTGACTAGTATACAGTATAGTACATATTTCTATTAGCAATTAATACATGTTACTGTGCACATCTTTTATCTCGCTAGTGTACTAAGGTTTGAGTATAAGTTGGCAAAATTTCAACGGAGTGCTGAAAGTACGAACGACTCGTCTGTCTTGAGACTTTGGTTGGTTTTGCAATTAGTACTGTTGGTACTAAAACTACATTCGTACGTACAGACATATGCTCTTTACTATCAAATATGTGGTACTTTGGAACTTTTATATATACGGGTAATTTTGCCATAAAGTTGTTTTAACTTCCTTAATTCCTAATAACGTCCACGCATAAAGCCATTACAGAGCGATGTCTTTATATGGATCTTATTTGAAACGTTACTGGCGTATTTATTACAGGATATAATTTAGGACAATTATTAGAATATTAAACCGCGTTTAATTGGTGTTTGTTTCCGTTAAACTGAGTAACGGTGTAATTGATTTGAATTCGGTTTACATTGTAAAGGTATGGTTGAAACTAAAAGTGTTATATGTATCATCTATTGTTTGACTTATTTTGTTGTAGTCGGCTAACAAAAAAAGGGTAAAATTTTTAAAAACATTACTTTAAGAAATCCCATTTAGACATTAAGATAAATGTTATTCGGGCTGCTATCGTATATTTTATAACGATAATATACTTCTAATATTATTCTATTTCATTTCCAACTTTAACTAATCTACATTAAAATTATTGGATTACACAATTAAAACAGCAGAACTGTGAAATTGATGTATTAAGTACAGTAATGGGTAGAATAATAATATATAGAATCTAGGTATATCTATTTCTAAGGAAGTGTACCGTAATGAAGTAAGTTGTAGATTCCTTCTCGCTAGTTGACGGCGAGTTTAAGTTAGGCGAAGTTTCCGCATTTTCGAATGAGCGCGCACACGACAAAGATTTTGGTTTAGTTTTATGACTTGCCGCTGTAGTTTTAATTGAATAGCTCGCGTGATTCTTCTTTAAACATTCTGATTAAGACGTGAAAATGAAGGACGGTTTAATTGTACTAATTCAGCGGAAGGACATGATAATTAGACTCATGGCTAGACCAAGTTGACTGAAAAAATTATACTTGAGAAACTCGTTAGTTAACTTTTACTGAAGGCTTTATTAATTGTTTGTAGTACCTTTGTATAACAGAACTATACAAAAAAACAATATTTAGAAGAATGACAAAACTAATTATTTTCGTGTTTTCCGCGTAAACAAAGCTCTTTCCCGGGATATAACCTGTCTTGGATAACGAGCCAAAATAAAAGTTACATACATATATGTTAAATTATCATTTTAAAAAGTTCAGTAGAATAATTTCGTAGTCAATATATACAGAAGTATATATATACAGTAGTCGTCAATATATACAGAAATAAATGTATAGCCGTATTTGATGTAAAATATATTGCAAGATTTGACAGCAGCTATTGTACATATAGCCAATACATAAGACATAGTCAGACATACGTTTTTGCGATATAATACCTAACTTTTTATAATAGTATCTAGCCACTTGAAATAAATATAGATACATAAAACCGTGTATTTCAATAATATATTTCTAGATAAAATCACTTTATTCGCTGTAAGTGTCTTATGATATCTTCTCGGATTCCCTTAGATAATTTATTTGCGATGTAATTTAAAGAACTCGCAGTTCTCCGTATCGAGTGAAACCAAGAAACGTTAGACAATACTGGCGATCGTCCCTCGAGGCGGTTGACTACGAATCCAATTATTTTCCTGTGGTGCCGCCTGGCGGCGTGTAATTGATTTATTTTTTCATTTCTTACACATGCTCTTTACTTAGAATTGTCTTTAGTATAGACATCGGGGTTTCAAATGATAAGATATTGTACAGTTTTGTAAGGGATGCAAAGAATATCGAGATACATTATAATAGGGTACGAATATGTCATGATTAAAAATAATATTCGCCTCGAATACAATAAACTTGTTACTCATTTTTATAAGGCGCTTCATAAATTTTACGTATATTTCATTATCTTTTAGAACGATGTTTCCGAATATTTTATATCAGAAATACATTATCAATACGTATTGTACATTTTACTAACCGTTGATGATGTTTGAAGACACATCTTATTTAATTCATTATTGATTACCTTGTCAAGAACATGGTGGAATTCCGAACAAACGCGTTTAAAAACTGCGAATGTTATACGGTGGACATTGACGAATGTCCGCTAGTGTTCCGCAGACAGTCCCGACAGCGGCGTGTCCGTTATATCTTGAATTGTGGTCATTTCATTTATCACCTTCGTCGTGATAGCTACTTTCTGTTAACGTGCCTTTTTAGGAACTTTTTAGGAATAAAAATGTACAGAAAATAATAGTTTTTGTATAAAGCTTGCTTTATTGAATGTTGAACAAAACAGAGCTCTAATCTGTTTTGCTGTATTATCGAATTAAGTTAAATATTGTATGTCAAATATAAACTGCTGAGCTGAAAATTTTCTGGAACGTGCATTTGTTTAGTTTTAACAATCATTCAATTCGATAACCTGTATTTGTAGTTGAATTTCCATTCCCAATTTAAATTTGTTGCGGTTCACTGTATAATATATAATTTTACTAATTTATTTTTATGATCATTTGTTCATACACACATAAACGCATGCACACACACCCACCTGCACACAAACATACGCACATATAAATAAAATAGGATTTTATGTTTTTGAAAAGGATACCGAAACAAAAACAAGATAAAACCAAAATAATTGCGTAACATCTTATTAATTTTTAGCTAATTTTCGAATGAAAGAGCTCATCAATAGGATAGTAATTACTGATGCGTTGACGGCCACGAGAGAGAAGAGAAGAAAGAATTAAAGTTAATTACTAACTTTCATACATACTTCAAGTGCCCCACGGAACATGACGCGTAGTTTGAGGCTGACTTGATCAAGGAAACCACGCAAGCTGCAAGGGAACACAATGATCCTAGTAATAATATTAAATATTTAAATTCAAATTCATTTATTCGCTACAGTGGGTACAATTAGGAGATTACAAAATTAAAAAAAACTTTCCGCCATAGTCCGCCTACTAAGACATGCGAAAGTTTACTACTTATACTTATTACATAAGTGTGTCGTAATTCCTAGGTTTAACGCATAGTTAGATTTAACGCATGGAAATAATAATCCCTAACTAGTTCTGTTTAAGTTAGTAGTTTAGATTGATTATAATTAGGGTATAAATAATGGTATATATAATTATTCTTTCTTTTCCTGCTGTGGTAACTGTTTTCACAGCACAAAAAACCCGCGTGAACTCTAATTATTATTAAAATTTAAATATTAATACAATCGATTAAGGCTTGTGTTTACATCTATTTCACTATTTAAATGAGGAAAAATCTTTGGAATCTTTGTAAATGAGGAAAAATCTTTGTAACGGGCAAATTTTGTATAAGTGAGTTCCTTGAACTACGTTACATAATAAAATTAGGATTCTTCTAGCAGCAATTAAGGGTCGGTTGCATGTGCATAATTAAACTACGTAATTACTCTTAAGGCTGACATGTGATAGCGCCGGCGAGGAATGTGTTAGCCGAAATTAGTACGGCTTTGTCGAAACTGAACATGATCTGAATAATTTTTCATGTCGCTGAAAATGAAACAGCATGTAGGGTATGCAAAAAAGTACAGTTTTGAAGCGGTAATTTTAGAAGTTGTAACTAAATTGTTGAGTAAAAATGCTATTCAATATTTTTCTTACAATATTCCATTGCGAAGCAATTATTAATAGATTGTCATGAAGTTGCCGATTCTTAACTTTGAATTCATTAAGTTTCTTTCGAATTCCAAATTTAAATTGATTTAAAATTGTAGTAATAGCATTTGATTATCTTTGCAATCGATATGGATATATTATATTTTTTTATATGAGTTCCGCCTTATTACTAGTGCAGATATACAAGACAAAATACAGAGAAACATAACAAATAGTTTGAATATAAATTGCATCCGCCAATTTAATCAATGAAAGATATAAGTTTGAAGCTAGTTCGTATTACAATTATAGGTTCATTAAATGTTTGTACAATACAGGTTCGTTATATGGTTATTTAGTCCATTGGTATCTACTACTAGGCCTCCTATCTGATTATATGAAAAGAAAAAGTTATTTATATGTTTTCAACAATAAAAACCTTAAACATAGTAAGTAATACTACTGATACATGCTGACAAATTAACAAGAACAACGGCAAGTTCCCGATTCCCGAGGGAGCTACTGTAATGATTTACGCGAATAACACTATCAGACGTGAAGACGTATTGTCTTATTGCTTTCTCAATAATATAATACAATACTTGTATAGGTCGGTAATTGTGTCACATATTTTCACATTACGAATTTTATTAGTACCTCTTGATATGAGTAATATATAGATGACATAATGACGCGGGCTTCTGCTATAATTATAATTATATTTTTGTATTCTACTAGCTTTACCCGGCGCCCATAGCTACGCATATTGAATAAGTCAGCATTCTATGTCAACCATGTGTCCGATCGAACAGCAAAAAATCAACATTTTCGAATATAATTCATTAACTATGTGTTCGACTTTTAATACCAAAACCTTCTTCAGAGAATCATAAACAAATTTGCTCGAGACATCAGTGCTCTATCTTCTAACATTTGAGAGCTCATAAAGGACAAATAAACAAGAAAACATTGATTTTTATACATTGTTATAAGCAGAAAATATTGATACAAAATATTATAATATGAATAAAATAATATTTATTACATAATTGTAACTTGCAGTTATATTTTAATTACAAATATCGAACCGTTTAGTCGTCCCTTAAGTAATCGGACGAATACATTTTGATTTAATAAAATAAAATAGACAGAAGACGTAAGTTATATCAATGAGCTGTATCTGATAGCGCACGACACCTACACTTTCAAAGTAAACAAGTGCCTGACTTATTCGAGATACTCCATCAAAAAATTCCGGGATTTCCAAAATGTTGGTGTTACCTTCTATTAAATTTATGTCATCGCCGAGTTACTCTTGGGTTTTTCCAGTTTTTACAGCTTTTCCGCTGTACACACGGATGTCACGACGGACACGAAGTTGCGGCTAATGAATATGTGATGATATGAATATTAAATTAATGAATTACCATCCATGTGTTACTAGAACGTCCTCTTTGTGAGAGTCCGTTGAAATATTATGGTGCAGCACGAGAGACGACGGAGCAACTTTCGTATATGGACTAATATTTATAAAATTTGACAAAAAAGGAGGAGATTCTCAATTCGTCTGTATTTTTTTATGTGTATTACTTGAGTGTAGTAGTGATTTGAATTATTCTTTTTAGTCAAAAGGTGGAGCTTGTCATATGGTTTTAAATTTGAGCGTCATTTATGAGTAACTTTTGAGTTATCCCTGATAATAATAATGCGCAGATGCGCACTTACTTAATGCCTATGACTTCGGAACTGTACTATTTAATACGACGTATTTAATTGTGGTCGGTTATTTCTTTTGTCTATTGAGAAAACGATTATAATTATATCAACATTTACAAGTTCTATTTTTATAATTACATGTGTGTTTTTTTATATAACTAACCGATAAACGAGTGGTCAAGCCTCTTAATGATATAATTATGATCATCATTGACAACACCAAAAGCATAATTGACTTGTTGTGATCAAGATTGAAGAGGAAAAAACTCTTCAATATTAACTCAGAATTGAATACTTTTTACTACCAATTTATATTTCAAACGGGGAGTTGTAGCCATCACACAACTAACCAAGTTAGTACCCACCAACTTATATTGTTAACCCACAAAGTTATGCATGTTTTTGTAATGAGTGAGATCTTTTATAACTCTATATGAAATTAATACTCAACCTATCTGAGAATATCGTAAAAGAGATGTCGAATTTCATAAAAAACAATTGCCTCTGAAATGTAAGCCTACAACACACAGTATATATACTCAATTTAACTTACTCTGATCTAATTTCCTGTTTTTAATTACTTTTCAAATGTAATTACCAGTACCCACTGTGCGTGATGTTAGAGTTGAAGTTACGATTTCTGATTAGCAATAAATTTGTTAATATTTTACACGTTATTAATTATGTGCTGTTTGAGAAACTGTGATATTTGATGAGGGACTTAAAATTATGTGAAATATGTTAAAAGTTCAGTTTTTAAATTGCTATAACTAAAAATTTGAAAAAATTAGTTATTGAAAATAAAATCTTTAGGTATGAGAGCGCTTCGATATATTATTCAAAGTGTGTAAGTGCACGAGATTTATAAGGAGCCCGGATAGTAACAGAAAAATATTAATGGGTGCGATTTTAATTAGTTTAAATTAACTAATTTAAAGATTGAAATTAGCTAGTTTAGCAAGTAATGAGTACTAAAATATCTGTCCAATAACAAATAAAAGTATACTTAAATAAAATTATTATTTACTAGTAACCAGCGCCCACGACTTCGGAAAAACTATACATTCTTAGTTAGATATGCATTATCTGCTATCGTTAAGACTAAATATTCATGATTGTACTACGCTTCAAGTGATTACTGGTTTTCAACCACTTAGTATTTACGGATCTAGAATTTTGGTCCTGACTTTGTATCTGCGTAAAAGGCTATGTACAGTTGTGTCTATATAAAAATAATAGAATATAAATAAATATTTCACAGAAAATAGCATCAACATAAACATAATTAAAATAATATGCTTCCACATGTAAGTCAACAACTCTTGAAGGCCTCTTACGACCAACCCTCGCTATAGCGCGCGATAGTTTGGATTTACTTTAACTTTAGTTTTATATTTATTGAGCAAAGCTTTCTGTCGATATGTAGTATGTACACTTTCCATTTTGAGTATTTTTACTGCCGATTAATTGCCGATTGCCGAAGCGATTATTATGAAATTTTATACACATATTCTGAAAGGTATTCAAAAAGACCTAAGATACTTTTTATTAAAAAAATATTGTAAAAAAATATGTAATTATCATTGATATTTATTTAAGGGTTTCAACGCTAGCGCAGCCGAGGGTAAAAGCTAGTTTTTTATAAAAGTATATACTTAGTCTGGCCATAAATACTGTTACTATTCAAAAAAAGAAAATATTACGTTTGAATTTGGAATCTGTCAT
>DWJN01005255.1:0-11633 GCA_018248895.1 Carystus phorcus
GTACAGTCGGCAACATCATTATGTACTGCCCGGACGATGCGAAGCTACTCCAAGAAAACCCCGATATCTTCGACTAAATAACACAGAAAACATTACTAAACTCGATTTACGAAGAGTTTGCACAAATGAAACCAATACGTCCAGTGTTGATGTTCGCAATGAATTAATAGACAAATTTTGTTAGATTCATTGCGATTCGTACAAGATGAGTAGGACCGGGCATCCCTCATATTGTAACAATCTCAAACGTCAGAACTCATAAGACGTTAATTAGGTTAATTACATTATTACTCAATTATAGTATTATTATTTATAAATCCTCTAAAAGACAAGGAAGCAATCTTAATAAATAATAATAAGTTTAATCAACTGTTGTTTTCTTTTCCTCAATGATTAATAAATAAAGTTATGTGCTATTAATAATCTGTTTGTTAGTTTTATTTTAGTTTTGTTTCATAGACCTTCATGTCCGGCATTGGTGCTGGATATTATATTATTGATGTAAAATTTTGGCAAAACAGTAATTTTACTTTTTTCTTACAATTGATTTTAGGTAATAATAATACAGCTCCGGAAAAACAGCATAACTCTTTGAGACCGATGTATTTGACTGAAATACTTAGTTGGTTGTGTGACTGCAGAATTAAATGCATAAAAGTACTTTCACAGTTTTACCTGTGTACTATTATTAATTACAATTAATAATTATGTTACAGATATTACACATTATAAATATTGCGAATTAAAAAAATCCTTTGACTTTACGCATTTACAACGTTAAACTATACCAAAATTCAGCAACGATCAAGTCATCATCGATTAAAACACACACCGTAAAGGCATTATCGACTTGTCGTCGGCGAAGTACAGATTCTTACTAGTTCGAAACACTATTGTTTTAATAGAAATTACAGTAAAACCGAATTCTTAATAATTGCAATTGCGATTAAACTGATTATTAAAGTGAGTGTGATAAAGGGCCTGACCCTTCGTCGTTTATCCAGCAGGCTGAAGTTAATTCCCTAATCATTAATATAGTATGCTATTTGATTACAGAGTTAACGAAGTAGTGAAGGAAAGTTTAACTTCACTTCTCTCACCTCGGATATCGAAGTTTGGCCAAATAATTTCAAGTGTAGCTTCTCATCAACTACAAATGTGGTTAATAAAGATGGGTAAATAATAATGTGAATGTGGTTTTATTAGTAAGCTAATTAAAGAAACAATTTCTTTTTTTAATAAATAAATAAATAACGCCACACACTCATAGCCCCACACTAGGATACCCCGTGTCTTTGGTGCCATGGACAGAACAGAAAGACAATTACAAACACACCCAGACCGAGAACAGAAATTAAAACTCATCATTAAAATTTCCGTCTCGCTGGGAGTCGAACCCAGGACTTTTCGAACGGCGGTCCGGCGTGGTGACCATTACGCTACGCGGGTCGTCAATTGTTTCTCTCTTCGTTTTTAGGCTACAGCACCTTGGTGATATCTATGGTGTAACTTATGTTCATTGGCAAAAGCGACACTTGTCGTTTGCTTATTTATTGGCTAGTTACATAAAAAACGTAATTACTGATTAAAGTTTGATTGTATATCACCTGGATGAGTTATGGCCTGTATGCCAAATGTTTACACACACATCAAAGGTTTTCGACAATTGTGTGACCTAATATTTTCAGCAAATACATGTCAATTCAACAGCGTTATTGGTCGACCCGCCATCATACGAGTACAAGCGAGTATATCGTATTGTTTAGAATGCACTCGTTATTTCGATGGGTTTCAATGTACTCAAAAACTCGTTTCATATTTGCACAAAATTGGTATTTTATTATATTTGTAAATAAAATTAATTAGTCCAACTATATTTTATGTTGAATTAGTTAGGTATCCAAAATATAAGAAATACTAAAAATCTCATTATCTTAGGCCTTGCTTTCTTGACTAGATCTGCCTACATTATCTTAGTTTAACCATGGAAGAACCTACAAAGGTTTAGAGGAAATGTTTATGATAAAACTAACTAAAGAAATAAGTAGACGTCCAAGTTTACTTACCTACATAATTGTAGAGTCCTAATAAACTCTTATTTTATTAAAAAGATTATTCAGAAAAAACACATTAATTTACTTTATAATACATATATTTAGCGACCAATAAATTACAGATAGGTAGGTGCAGTAATATCGCTGTTATATTTATCAACAATAAGGTATATTACACGAGTAAAATATACAAGGTTTACAAAAATAAAATACGTCTAGACATACGATTAACTAGATACTAATATGTCTCTGGTTGAATATTTGTAGCTTGGAGAGAAAACATGTTATTATATGAGTATACAGACCTTTTTATAGAAAGCTAAAAGAAAGAAACTACATACAAAACATAACGTGTAAGTAACTAATAATATCTAATAATTCATAAATAATAATTTCTTCATAATATAATCTCATAACGCATCATTTTATACGGTGTAATTTTATGATATTTATATCGGTTTTATTACCTTAAAGTATTTATTATTTACATGTTTATTAATATCATTCGGCCACTACATATTTTACTTGCCTATTTGTGTTTCAAACAACGCATATTTTGATATTCCTGCTGTGCCGTTTTATTTAAAATTATATTGGTTATCTAGCAAGATGACATAATTGGAGATATACTATAGCGTGGAAAGAAATAGATGATTTTGTTCCGGCAGACCAAATCTCCCAGTCGCCTGGTTTCTCCTCGGGTCATAAACTTGTGTCTGAAAATATACATTCAGTTACATGAGAAATATTAGCATTTTTAATACACACCCAGTCTTTTCAGAAGAACAATGTAACGGAACACTAAGTTAGCCGTCTTTAATTAAAGGTAGTCTAACATAAACCAAACCCAAAGAAGCTTGATTTAGTCGCTAAGCGATTCGTTATGTTCCAGTTGAGAGCTTAAGATCCAATATTTTCCTCTTTTTATTCTCTCTCTTCAACGCATCTGCCTATTTCCTTCAACTTCACTAATGGCCCATTACTGAGCACATGTCTCTTCTCGTCACTGAGGAGGTCTAGAGCATACTCCATCACGCTGGTCTAGTGTGGATAGGATAGGAGTCAGTGGCTAATCTAAGTGTCGGAAGTTTTTAAGTCGCCCGAAGGCCTCCGACATGGCTTGACGACTCGTATCTACGATAACAACCGGTACCGACCGCGTTACGTGCCCTCCGAATTACGGAAACGCTTAAAAAATTGTACCACTAGTTATATATTGAGAATATACCAAAACTACTAGTAAAATATGTTGTCGAAACTTATAAGCTCATAACGCTTTTACTTTTAACAAGTTATCAGAACTTTATGGAAGTTATAGAGCAGTGTTTAAGTTTACAAGATTTAACATTAAAAATCCAATACAAAAATTATGTCTTAAAACAATGGTTCCTTTTTATTTCATATGATAGAATAGCAATGGTATTGATTTCATAGAATAATTTTACTTACGTATATTCTGCATTTGATGTCGGCTGAGCACAACCCCGTAATTGTCTTCACTTTTTTCATTTTCTGTTACCGCTAAAGCATAAAACTTTTATCTTTAGAATATTATGTAACTTTAACAATGAATCAATAATTATAATTGAAATTAACTAATAACTAGCAGTTGTTTATTGCAGAATAACAAGATAAAAATATTTCCCTTTTAAAAGATGTTAATGACTCATTTGAAGATATGAATTATCTTATATTCTGTTACATTTTTACTGAAAAAAAAAATATGACATTGTTATTTATTTTTATTTCTTTTGTAGAGGGAAATAGGATAAAATTTACTTTTTTAATACTTACAAGAGTTGAAGGCAGAGTATGCTTCCTCTGACACGACCGTTATTTCTTGCGTTGTCGTTGACAAAACTGTTGTTG
Organism: Carystus phorcus; assembly: GCA_018248895.1. Classification (NCBI taxonomy): domain Eukaryota; kingdom Metazoa; phylum Arthropoda; class Insecta; order Lepidoptera; family Hesperiidae; genus Carystus; species Carystus phorcus. The sequence continues at coordinate 3,924 of DWJN01005255.1, forward strand.
CTGCCAGCGCTAAAATGTTAGTTTAAGATGAATATTCGTGCCATTATTAATATATTATATCCTAATATAACTTTTAATTATAATATTGTGTATTTGTAAGATAAATTTATATTTTTAATTTTGGTAAGTTAAATATATGTTCGAACAATCAACTTTTATTCAAATATGAACCATTTTGACTTTATTAACCTTAACGCCTTTTATAATTTTTTACTAACTCCTAGAAGGGCAAGTGAAAGTTTATATATACATATATTGATAATTGAATTCCCTAGTTTCACATATTAGTCTGTGCGGTTTTAATTTGAAATTCAAGATAGAACAGGGAATTACTATTTGAATAAAAGTTAGGCAATGAGAAAAGGAAACGAATTTATAAAACCTCTGCACAATATTTGTTATAGATTATTGGACTAGAGGAGTGTGGTAACTATAAAGACTCAACTGCTTGCTATTCTGGTTATCATTATAAAATAACTTTTAAACTCTATAGAGATATAAAAATAATTTGTATGTAGGATAATAAATACGATAATTGAAGCTATCGACGGCCTTGTTTTCACTCTATTGAATTTATGATTATTGCTTAATATTTTCTAGTAATTTGTCATAATTCTTAATTAAATTTTTCTAATAACTTACTGTAGAGTGTCACGTCGTCTCGAGCCACCCCAAGGGAGTTTTCTGCTTGACATCTGTATGAACCGACATCCTCTCTCGATACGTTATTTATTCTGAGTGTTACTATGTGCTTGTACCAGTTACTTTTTATGCTAGCCTGGTACTTTGAACCTGTAATTTATAAAACAATATAATAAATAATGTCATTATTATTATCTAATAAATTTTTAAAGTGGTAGTCTGAAACTCTTTTATGGTATATAAATTAACTGAATTCTTTTAGATACAGATTAGTCCTTCTAATTTCACTTTTTATTTTATCATAGAAAGGAAAAATATAAAAAACCGAAAGGAAATAGCACCCAATACAGCACACGAAGTTACTCTGTTTTTTTTTGTAATTATTTTCTATGCTAATTTTTCTTTAAATAAAATGATGTTATTTTATTTTATAAATAATTTGGCAGGGTAAGCGCAGAACGGAATCTTTTCTAAATAATATATGTAGCGATAACAATAAATAAAGTGTTTAATAAGACCGTTGTGTATCACGTTCCCGTAAATATGAGTCCAGATAATGACGGGTGTGGGATTGGCTTCAATATGGCACTCCAATACTACTCGGTCGCCTAAGTAACCTCCTACCATTTTCTGTGCTGCTACTGATTTTGGTTTACCTGGAATAGAATGGAGAAGTTATTAATTTATTATTGATTTATAATAATTACACATTTTATGCATGTAGATGGCGCTAGTAAGTGGCGGTTATTAAAATTTAAGTAATAAATTTCACTTCCCTTTTCGTAAGTCCTTATTATTATAAATATGAATGTAAGTTTGTTTGTTACTCTTTCAGGCAAAAACGACTCAACCGATTATCATGAAACTTTGTACACATATTCTTAGACGTAGTAGGACATAGGATGCTTTTTATTAAAAATAATGTAATGATCTTTGATATTTATTTACAGAGCTTCAACGCGAGCGAAGCCGCGCTGAAAATCTAGTTATAAATAAATAAATGTATTCGTATTTGAAATTAAATGTTATATATGCATTGTATGTCGGTTAAGTCAGTGGTAGATTTTACGAGGCGAATAAAGACGCATGTGCATTAAAATCCATGTAAGAATAACGTGTTACCATCTGTTACGTACATAAAACATGTAGAAGAATCCGCTTGCTGACAGAAGGCGGCACACCGTTGGTCGCGATGCATAGAAATGCGCCATTCATGTCGCGGCCCGCAGCTGAAACGTTAAGCCACTCGCCGCTCCACTTTGTCACTGAAATTTTACTATTCATAGAAGTATCAACACATCAAAGCATATCAAAGTAATATATTTTTAGCTGAGTTTATAAGTAAGGTCGTAAAGCTCATTATTCTTTGAACGGGCGTTGTTGAAAAACCTAAATGGGATCGGTATTAAGATGAACGCTACTTAATTCGTTGTTAATAAATTTTCATAAACACGTAGATATGATTTTTAACATTATTCATCGTAGATATTTAACATTTTAATTGGAACGAATACTTACGATATTTGGACCCACATGAATTATGGTTACGTCTGTCAAAGCTCAAAAATTTCTACTTGCAATTGCATTAATTCCCTGACCAGGATCATCAACATGTTGGAATAAAAAAATAGAGATCGTGCTAGTTCAAAAACACGTATCTAATTATAATTTACTAGAGAATTTGGAGCACATTTGTTAATAACGGGCTTTCAATAGGATGCTAATCTACGCTGCTATACTTCGCGACGAAGTGGGAAAGAAAGGGAATTCTTTATTTCCTAGTACTTAAAACGTTGACATACCAATCTGGCCTTCTATTGTCATCGGCGCTGCGTCTTCTCTTCTCCACGTGATGGTCGGCTGCGGAGTTCCAGATGCAGCGCAGTGGATGGTCACATTATCTCCTTCTTTTACTACTACTTCGGAACTACTTCCCGAATCCACTATATCTGGTGGAACTTTCACAAAAAATATTACTTTAGTAGAGATTCGTAAATATATTTGTGTTTGAACAGTTGGTTCTACTACTACTACTACTATCTTATCATGTAATAGTTATTATAATACAATACAAGTAATAATAGTAATAATAATAATAATAGTTTAATATAAAAACTACTATAGAGCCTGTGGTTATTAAATAGTGGAATATGTTTTAAATATGTTATGAAATAATTAAAAAAGGCGTCTTAGCTAGTATATTGTATGTCGGTTTAACATAATATACGTTGTTTTATTTGATAAAACAAATTGATAATCTTAGTGACTGTATCATTATATAGCTACTTAATTATGTAAAATTGTGAAATTTTTAATAATTTTGACTTAGCGTGTTTGGCTCACGATTAAAATTAATCGGGCAAAAATTTTCTTTTCATATTGTAACACCACAGAGAATGTACATCGTTTTATCCGAATTCGAGTGTTCAACAATGATACCTACTTTATCCAAAAAAACATATTCGCTATTCACAGTAAAGCGAGCGAAGCAACAAGTAACTTTGTAGTCGATAAGCAAGAAATCGGAGGAAAGATTTTTCAATGTAATTTACCTAACACTTGTAAATAGTGAGTTTGAGTGATCATGGGTTCAGTGTTGATCTGACACATGTATTGTCCAGTATCGGAGGGTCTCGCGTCTCGGAGCGTCAGTGACCAGAGTTGGGAGTCTGCTCGCGTGGCTGCGACGCGGTGATTCTTCGTGATGACTAGAGGACCAATTGTCAGGATCGTTTGGGTGTCCACCCGTAGCCATGCGACCTGGACAATATAAAGATATTTGAAAATAGAAGCGCTCATAGCCCGGCGGCTCGCGTCGGTCCTAAGTGATCGACCGTGTTTAGCAACTGCGGGCGCGGTCGGTACGTGGATGGGTGACTAGTTATAAAAAAAATCCTTGAGCCTTTCTGTGCTTCAGCGGGCACGTTAAGCCGTCGGTTCCGTTGTTATGGCAAATAACAGTTGTCATGTCGGAGGCCGTCGGGCGGCGTAAATACTTCCGACACTTGGGTTGGCCACTAACTCTCCCACCTATCTGCCTAACCTATTGTATCTTTTAAATTGGATCAAACTGGACACGGTGTACTAAATTTGATTAAAGTCGGTTAAGTAGTTTAGGAGTCCATAGCGGACAAACATCGTGGCACGTACTTTATATATGTATATTAAGATAATATTTATATATAAAAGAAGTAGATTTACAGTAATAATTTGTTTCATACGACTACGAGTTAGGAAAAATGTATTCATTTAGTAAGTGTCCGTAACTATGAAGCCATTATTATATCTTATTACAAATATTACGAATCATTAGAAATTTCAACTCACAAGAATTATTCCTTTTTGATATAGCGCTCAATAATTTCATTAAGTTTCCGAGGTTTGTTTTCCTCAAGCATTAGAGTATTGACGTCAAAATGTGAATAGAGTCACAATAAGCGACAATTTAATTTCGTCAAGCTTCTGTCAATATGAATTCAAAACACAAACCTTCGATATTTCGACATAAATTTAATTAACTGTGTATCATATTACCTACTATTCATTCGCCTTTATATACAGTTTTTTATATCAGAAGGAAATAGAAGAAAGTTGTTGATTAAGCATCGGCTAAAATGTTTTTTAGTTATAACCAAAGATATAATGATGATAAGTTGTTAGGTAGTAAAATCTACAATTTTTGTATTACACCATGTTAATATTGTTTCAATTAAGTTCAGTGCAGTATTTGTCTCGACAATTGTTCAGCAAGTTGCCGAAAGGAGGTAGTTTTCTACAAGATTATAAGGTACTACTGTCACACCAAATCGCTTAAAAGATCTACCATTAATTCTTTGTTTATTTTCATTCGTATCTGTAATGCAATTCTTGCGATGCTTTTTTGTGCGTTTGATTTCCTTTCTAATTTCCTGTAAACGACTTTATCTACAAATTGTATTAATTTATAGTAATACACATTACAGCTTTTTTCTCCAAAAGAATCACGTGATTATTATTTTTAACTATTGCGTGTTATATGCAAAACGGTATCCTTTAACCGGTTCATAGGTGCGCGCGATTGAGCAATTACATGTCGTGTCTGTAGCGGCTTTAATGTCATTATTAGTCTTCGCCGCTTCAGTGAATGTATTTAAACAAGGAGTTAAAATAGAATCGCCGTAATATTTCACGGGAGCATTGCCCTAAATGGTGCAACTCCACCTTCGTAATTGCTTCCGAGGGACAAAGTGTGGCGCTGACATTTTGTCCGTAATATTTACGAGTGTTTAGTAAAACTTTATTTGCGACCATCATTTAAGAGCGTCATTAATTCATGATTATATATATAGTTATTTTATACACCATTTAAATTTTATTCAGTATTTTTATTGAAAAGATATTAAATGGTACCTTATCTTACGTTTGTAAATAAATTGTCATAATGATATGAGTAGACAGATTTTCAATTTATTGAATGAATATCAATACAAAATGTTGAGATATTTTTTAAGCATCAGGGCAGATGAAACAGCATGGTAAATGATTACCAACCACTGTAGACATGGATAAAAAATGTTGCCATTACAGAAATAATTTAATTACAAGAGATGCCCTAGCAATACGAGTATTGTTACGATGACAAACAGAAGATTTTTTCACCAAATATACATATGTACTTCTGGACGAACTATTAACAGATCCTCAGCTCTGAATGGAAAGGCATTACGTTAGGAAATGAATTATAGGCACTATTAGTCTCACTAATGGAGAACGTAAGTAGATGCCATCTTCGTAGCCGAGCGCTACGTCACGCGCGACCGCAGGTGCCATTGGCTACGAGCTACATTGTTCCTAATTTATTTGTTACCAATAATGAATCACTGTATCTTTGACAATCATTCGTTGTATTTTACTTATGGATTAAATCATCTATAAGGGATATTCGCGAATTGAAAGTTCTTACTCTCGATGATTTCATAACTTAAATTCAAATTCAAAATAGTTTATTCATGGAGATATTATTTCAATACACTTATGCACGTCATTTTTTAATTCTACCACAATTCGGGAAAGTGCTTTTACATCGAGAAGAAACGGCGAAAGATGTAGGTACTAAGTTGTTAATATTATGTAACAACTATCGTGGTAACATTTTGAATTTTTTATATTTATATTTTCTTATGAAAAATTTCCTTACATTCGTCCACCCAAGACAAATAATATAAATATAGGTTGAACTTCAAATTGTAACGCAATTATAAACTTAAAGATTAGTTTTAAGTGTTGTTGTTTTGTACGTAACTCAACTCAAGCCCAATAAATGCAGTGGTAGTTTGTTACTAAGGCTACATTAATTTTTTTTATTTTAAGATTGATTTGTTTAGCTGTAAGCACAATGTATTGTCTGTTTGGTTATCCTAATAAAATGAAACATCCATTCAAATTAATGAAACAGTATATAACATGACACCAAACTGAAGTTATCCGGGTAATTAATATAAAATTGAAAATATACGGCGGAGTGCACTCACCTTGTAATTTTGCAGGTTTTCCACTTTGCACGTGAAAGTGGCGTCTCGCCCCTCGACCACGGTCACGTTAGTTTCTGAACTCATTAATTTCGGTTCATCTGAAATATACATAACTGCTAAGTACGAGTTATTCCACTAATTACTCGTATTTATCAAATTCCATTTACTTTTACTCATCGCCATGCTCGTAACCTTAAAACCTCACTTCTATTAAATTTTTTCATTTATATTTTATAACATATTACATATAATCATGTAACCACAGGGAACTTGAGACTTAAGAGTTCAAATATTAAGAATGATTATTACATTGATGTTTCTTTGAAGTAGTTTACTATATTTAATTTATTACGGACATTAATATAGCTTATTATCTGATTAATATATCCCCTTAATCACTATTATTATTTTCTGTATTATCAATATCTTTAAATAAGCAATTCATCTGTGTGTATGTCATTATATTCCTCCGGTTGGGCTGAATTTCTTGATATTTTTCGTGGTTGTTAAATGCATTCGAGAATTGTTTAGATTAACAACACGTTTTAAGAGAACACGTTTTTCTTAATTAATTTAATTATTAATGTTTGTTGTACCAGAATCAAACTCTGTATAAAAGAAAATAAAACTTGAGTACAAATTTCTCGTTAATTTCATTCCTAAAATACATTTACAACATATAATAGTATAGCAATCTGGTAGTAAGAGCTCAAGCTAGCACACTAGGAATAGAATATTGAAGCGTATTGAACAGTGTGAAGTTTTGCACTCGCTAATTGAATTTAATCATTCAGGTAATTAAACTGAAATTTACTTCCTATATCTATTTATCAATATTCTTATGAACGTCAATATCTTGGTTCTACCATACTTTCACATAGAAACGTTATAACAGAGAAAACAGAAACGGCGAAAGAAATTCCTGACCACATCTTAAAAGAATATATCTATAGTAATAAAAATGCTATCAAACTAGAATGAGATAATAAATTCAGCTATTAGATTTAAAAAGAAAACATATAAATAAAATGTTCATACACCCGTGTGGACACACAAATATCTATTAACCGAGAACACATCTATATCTGTCACTTATAGGTCTCCTCCGGCCGGGAATCGAACCCGATACCGCTTTACAGTCACTATTAAGTGAATTATGGGATCCTTGTTTATTGCTGGTAAATGATATATACATATACATTTAAAAACTAGACACAATTTTAAATATGAAGTTAATATTACTGTACATATATCTGAACAATTCGCCAGCAAAATATGTGATAGTTTTATTTACTTACTAGATTTTATTTACTTAAAAGATGTGACAAATTTGTTTAGTTATTTAAAAAAAGGTACGATATATTTACTATATTTTTTTATTAATTACAAGTCAATGCTTGGCTAGAATCCCACGAGATGATAAGCGGTCATGCAATCTTCTATTGGTAAAGCGCATTAACTTAGTAGATGCCTATTCACTCTTAACTTAAAGACACCCACGTTATAATCAAACGGGAACACCAACGCGGGTAATTTATTCCAGTCCTTACCCGTACAT
>DWJN01005256.1:0-11633 GCA_018248895.1 Carystus phorcus
TTCTCGGTCTGGGTGTGTGTAATTGTCTTTCTGTGTTGTCCATGGCACCCACGACACGGGGTATCCTAGTGTAGGGCATTGAATGTGTGGCGTTATTTATTATTATTTATTTACTTATTTACCCATTCAATAATGTAACTTCAATCAAGACATTGAAGCAAAAACAAAATATATATGTAGCCTTTTTTGTGGTTACTACAATTTAGATGAATGTTCTAATGACAAGAATGCTTGGGCATTCGTTAAGTGCTGCCTGTAACTCGTAAGTACGGCGTAATTGACTTTCGAAAATTATGTACATATGTAAAAACGAACTTCAAATAAATGATTTGATTGTTTGTATGATAATATAAAAAAAATGTTGCTTAAAAACTGTATATCACAAAATTCAATAGTGTGATTAGATTGAGTTAATTGTAATTGAAAACATCAATACATATTTAATAGAAAAATCTTGAAACTTAAATATAAAGAATATGTATGTTAATAAAAAAAAGTTGGCAAAAAATTATTGTAAAATGCAAAAAAAAAACAGGGAATCCATTGATATAAACTAACGGGCAGTAATAATAATTTTCCTTCTTTTAATATCAACAAATAATTTTTACACTTCATCCGTTATAATATTCACGTAGGTATACTTATTGATTGATTGAATAATACATTGAATAATAATGTCGACAGCACTAGCGATCAATCTTTACGGAAATATATTTAAATCTATTACAAACGATGCAAATTAGATATGGTTGTCTAAATAATACATTTATTTTACATTGCGAATATTAAAAAGGATAAATCCTAAATCGAATATTTTGCTTGGTGCAGCTGTAGCAATGATTTTTTCATAAGTAACATTTTTTAATCGTATTTTTGTTTATCTAGCCGATAAGCGAATGTGCGAACTAAAAGATTGAGAGTAACCACCGTCGAATCATGTGTTGTCGGCTACGAAAAAAAATAGAGATGAATTGAGTTCCTTCTTTTTTTAAGGTTAAAAATAGAGAAGAAAGAGAAGTAGAACTCGCTCTAAGTCCCCAGCCAGGTAACGATGATTCGTTTGGTTGTTCAAGGGGGCGGTGGCTAGCCAGGCGCTTCACGGAAGATATTACCCGTTACTAACGTATCGAAAAAGAGCTTTAAAATCAAGGTAATAACGAAAGGAACTCCTATACACATATCGTTTGAAGTAAAATTTACAAAATACTTTTTTAACTTACGCGAAACAGGATGCGAAACTAGTATTTTCAAACTTGTCGTTAATAAGTTATAACTTTGTTTGTTACGTTTTCACGTCAAAACTACTAAACCGATTAGCATGTAACTTTGTATACATACTCTTAAGGGTATTAAAAAGGACATAAGACACTTTTTATAAAAAAATTGTAATGTTCTTTGATATTTATTTCAGGGCTTCAACGCGAGCGAAAGCAAGTACTATAATAATCTTTAATAGAATCTGTGCCTTTACACGACACTTGAACATTCTAAGGGGTGAAAAAATTAAAGATAACTGTTACTTATTCTAGTACTTTAAAATACGCTTCTTAGCACTAGAACATTGCAACGGCTGAAAAAAGAAAGTCAACTCCTATATAGATGACTTAAGCTTAGATCTAGTTAGAGAACCTACCCTCCAGCCATAGACATATTGAAATATTAAACTAACAACGTACATAGTATTTACATTAGGAAATCGTGTCCATAGATAAGATTGGTTAATTAGGAGCAATTAAGCGGCCGATATCAGCAAACTAATTAGCGAACGATAACATCTCTTGATTAACAATTGTTACGTAATACGATCTATACGTTATTATTTGATAAGCTGTCAGTTAATTACATGTCTATTATTACCGTAATAAGCGATTATGTAACAATTTGAGGTTACTTCAATTGATTAAGTGATGTTAAGTTAGTACATAATGTTAAATTGTAATTAATTATTAATCATGTCGAGTCAACTGCGAAACGGCTCGTGATTTCTGAGGGTTTGATGGCCAGTACTACTTTTTTCTCTTCTTTTTTGACCAATAATGCATCTATGATGCCTTTTGAATTGACGATGTCTGTCTGTCGCTCCCGATATGTTAATATACATATATAAGTTTATATTATATGTATGTTAGTCTTTAAGGTATTTGTGTTATGGGCCCCTTTCGCCTGAAATAAAATGAAAATAAAAAGTAAAATAAATATCTTAAGATATACTTATGTTATATTGAGAAACATTGTTTAAGGATTGTATGGGTCCTGTGTATATGTCTTGCAGCGCTTTAGTTGACCGTCCCTTTTACAAGTCGTAGAGTACAACAGCGAAGCACTATACGCCACTTCATTGCGATCTCAGTTTAATATTTAAAAACCCTAATTAACGTAACTTTACCCTCATTATAACTGACAAAACAAACTTAATTAATACGACATAGAGCTCCTTCTATACTGGTACTAATATCCTCAAATTGTTATAAAACATCTCATCCATCTTTCTAATTATTAACATGGCATGTGTGATGAAAATATTTAGTATCATTGCCGTACGCTGCGTAAATATGAATATCAAAATTTTACCATCAATTGTTAATTTGAACTTCATTTGCCTTATCTTTATATTCATACGCTGTGGGTTGTCGTGTCATATGTTTTTTTTTAAATTGTTTCCATCTCGTGTGACGGTACGTTTGTAGTTATTTTTAAATTATCGTCGTTAGAGTTAAAAAGTGATTTTTCGATATATAATAAAAGCGTCGTTTCTATTACCAAGTGTTAAGATCAATATCTAATGTGACATACTTTGAATCGATTTCTGATATTGAGGGGTCTTGTACAAAGAAACTGTAAGAGTATTCCAAGGAATTGTTTTTCCTATTTACAGTTATTTTTCTCTCTCATCATATTTTCTCTGCATTATGACATAAACTTTATCATAAATTTATAGATATTTTTTACTCGTAAATGATTCATTGTTCTAAACCGAACTTGGTACAATCAGTTAAAGCATATTCCTAGTACCTACTAATATTGTGAACATCATTCCAATTGCCAAAAACTATCAAATTATTTTCTTACGTACTATTTATTTATTATATTATGATGTACTATGTATTTATTATTATTTGTATGTATTGTACGAGTTTAAAATCAATTATTGAACTCCACCCCAATAAACCCACTAGAAAATTATTAATTAAATTCTGATAAAATAATGACATATTAACCTTTAAAAATGAATATTGAGTAAATTCTTGAATCAAATAGAACATATAAATCCAACACTAAATTGAATATGTCACCAAAATCTTCAACGATAAATTGTTTATCATATAACTAATAGGAAATAATCACGCTGTAATTTCATTGTGCCGATTCAAAAGCTCACTAGATATTAGGGCTGACAATTTTCGAATTGGATTCTGTAATATATTCACCCCTGTTTGGTGTTAGGTTCGATCAGAGACACACAATAGTTTAGAAATGAATTGATTCGTTCTTATTATAGGTAATTTTTCAAAATCTCAGAATTTCAAATTTGGTTACCTTTTGGTTTTATTAATTATTCTTCTAAAATAATTGACTTCGAATTTAAATTTTACTTACTATATTTGTGGGACATTATTTTCTAGAGCCTTGATTCAAATGACATTTCAAATGTCACATGTTGACGATCCCGTAGTTTAGTTGGTAGTGAACTAGCCTGCGAATCAAGGGGTCCCATATTCTATCCCCAGCAGGACAATTCAAATGACAGATAACTGTTTTGGCCTAGGGCCGCGCAAATAGAAGAGAAGATTCGAGCAAGCAAATAAATTCTTATTTATATTACAAACAAACTATATTTAATTTTTTTAGTATAGTTATTATTAATTGCAGGGAATGTCTGATATATTTTAAGGTCTGTATTTACTAAGCTTCACTGTTCGACACACGTCCGAATGTATGTCCATACATATGGCAATGTTTGCCGACGACAGATTCAGATAGAAGTGATACCTCAAATTTCGACCGGGAATTAGAAAAAAGATACCAATTTGGGGACGATTAATTCAAAATGGATGTACAGTAAAGTTGCGGGGTTTTGTTTCTAATTGGATTGCCACTTTGAATGGGGTTGGAATGATAGGTCTATGAATTGTAGAAATAAAATGTCAAAATAATAATTATATGAGATTAATAATTGTAATGAACTAGTGGACTCTACAGTGGTTATTTTGGAAGACAAAAACAACTTATGAGTTTAATTGTAAATCTAAATTAACTAACCTAATCTAATCTAATTAACTGGTCGACTTAAACACGCACAAAATTTCTTATGGAAAATTCGATCATAGGTTTAGGAGGCACATAAGGATTTCTCAGGTCGTTGGTGCCATGGACAATATAGAAGAACAAGGACCCAAACCGAGAACAGAAATTGAAACTCATCGCTTAAATTTGTGCCTTGTAGGAAATCCATGACCCTACGAACTAAGACAAATCAAAGAACTAAGAATAAATCAAATTCGGTATACACATTCAATATAAGAAAATGATTAAGAGTACAATATTATGGGGTATCATCTGCCAAGTTCGCAAGGATTATATATATCGGTGCCTTTCAAATAATTTTATTGGTTAATTTCATGTTTGTAATGAATTGTTTATTTCAATGCGTTAAGGTACATTATTTATTAATGTAAACAAGTACACATGCGCCTATAAAAATGGTAGCACTGTCGACGTCGAGTTATTATCGCTCGAACCGTTGGACAGTACGGATCTCTCTGAGAGCTTCTTACGCTGGCAGAAGGGTATAAAAGATTCAAATATGAGTGATCAGCAACATTTTGACGACAGTGAGGTCAGCAACGCTAATGTCTCTTTTTAAAAATAAAAATACTACGACGCTACCCCCTTCGTCATATAATATAGTCAAAAATATTTGTGCAATATTCTAGGATATTAATTACTGGTTTGTTCACGGGTAGCCGGTCTCAACGGGAGGTAATGTATTCACCCCTTTCGTTTTAGCTAGTTGACTGATATTACTTGCTACGAGGGTAATCTTTAACGATTAATCGTCGAATTATAGATAGATAGATGTGTCGTCTGTAAATAAATATTGTTTACAAATATTTTATTGAGCTTTGTGGAGGATGCTAGTGCAAAATGGTTTAGAAAGAAATAATCTGCGAGAGCGTCATCTTAACTTTATTTTCTCTGATACCTAGTAATACCAATAACATACCATTAAAAACATACATCTATTGTATGCCAGATATTATAGGTCGCCAAGACGAGTTTATCAGTCGACAATATCTTGCCCTTGAATTATCAAATAAAAATCAAATTCTTACTCCAGCAAAAAATTCATCGTATTAGCTATTTTGTATTCAGGAAATGTGCAGTTCCCTTGGGAAAGTTACGGATGTATAGGACATGCTACGGGAATTAACTTCGCTATACACAAATAATATTATTAAGTAAACGTGATTTCCATCATATTCTAAACCTGTAGCTAAGAAGATATCATCCCGTGAAGAATATTCTCAAAGGTTAATAGTTATGAAATTTAGTATTGTGAAATCAGTCTTCCGCGGGCAAAAGCTATAAAGAACACCTTAATGCATGATAAAATCCCTCCTGATGTGATATTAAATTAATAATATATTGTCTCTTTCTATATTAAAGATTATATTAATTATTATTAAATATATTCATTCGTACTATCATCAAAACAATACTATTGTTTATACGGTTCTCAATAAATTTTATAGATAATAAATAAAATACAGTATCCCATCACGTGTCTGCCTTCCACGATTTCATTATCAGAAGGCATTGCGAAGCACTAAAAGCGCAATCAAATAAAAATATCGCAGACAGATCTTCAATATTCATGAAGTTATAACCACGAATCATTTGGACTGGTACGGGTGCAATATTTTTCTCAATCACCATTAGTCCGTATCTGCCAGCCTACCGTGCTATAGTGGTATATACGCTCTCGTCGACATTGTTACCCTAAAATAGCTCATAAATCTCTCATGCTGCTACGGAAAACTCGTCTTCATCATGTTAGAAATTAAGACTAGGCTTGCGTATGTCTCTATTGTCAGTTTGGTCAGTCATCCCTGCAGTCGTTTCGCAGTAGAATGCGGAATATGTCGACACTTCACTTTTATTGTATCAAATAATAGGGGTGTTCTTATAGCCATTATCACGTGTTTGATCTAAAATGATACTTGCTTCGAGTCTGAAGGGTGTATTTCTATAGACCGTTGCCAAATTTCAACCGATATCACGAATTGAATCGGATTTCAAATAAGAGGGCCGATAATACGACGTTTCGTTTATTGGATGTATTGTTCGCGGTTTTTTTTAATTCTCTAGCTGTCAAAACCAGATTATTTACTTGTATTTATCCTGCCTTTATATAAAATAGTTGTGTTATTTAAAGAAAATACATGTATGTTACACATGTGTAATTATGCGACAGTAGATCGGTTAATATTCTTCAGGAATCACTAATATTTTAAAGCTTATTTCGATGAAGTAAACATAGCGAAAAGACGGAATTACGACAGATATTGAGATATTTTTATAGTGACTTTTTATTATTAAAAAAAAATAGTCAAATTTCTACTGTCCATTTGCTCTGCCTGAAATCTGAGTCCACATATAGAATTGCTTTCACCGAAAATAATTTGATTAAAAGAACCTTTATTCCTTGTCTGCTAATAACAGGATCATTCGTTAGGTTAGATTGTCGGAAGTATCAGATAGAAGTAAGTTTCACCTGCTATGTGATCCCTGAATCATAATTTATGTTTTAATTGTTGATGTCCATGGCACCTTTTTTATTATCGTTATCCTAGTAGAGTAATTGTATGAAAGTTTATTTGTTTCAGTAAACCTTAACTAACAGAGCAATCTAAGTGAATTTAGGGAGCTGAAGCACATACGAAGCACATCAACGGTGCAAAAAATCTCAACTCAAATCTAGCCACTATCTCACGATTCCCACCACATTTTTCACAATGCAATCTGTGATTCGCACAGTATAAAATCTGAAAACTTTTGCTTCAGTTTTATTATTCCGATGACAGTACTCTCAACTTAAACAGGCACTGTATAAATTCTTTCAGTTTCCAAATTCAGTTGAATAAATTCATCCGGGGACATCTCAGATTTCGCGTCTCCATAATCCATAGATTTCACGCTTCAAAAGCTCAAAGACAATAAACTGAGGTAACGGAGCGAACGATAACAACCAGCCATTTGGATTCTCAAACTTGGCTTCGAATTTCAAGACATAACCATTTCCTATTCTCATACAAGCATCATCCATCGGCTACAACTATTCTGCGAACTGACGGGCGCAATCAAAACACAATACGTTATAAATGGCACACATTATTTCACTGCCATTTTATCTCTGCTCTTATTTTCCTTATCTGCCATTTCATTTTCTACTTTATCTACAAGCAATAAAGTGGTGTCTCTCGTTTTTTAATGTGTTTCAATATCTTTGCGCGTTGTACATCTTGACTTCTCAACTTTGCCCCATAACCGTCCTGCTGTGATAGGTAAAGAGAAGCAATGGCTGCCGATAAATTTTGTCGCTTTATTTATACGAGTAGTTTGCGGGTGGCGTCGTCTTGGCCGATTACTGTGATGCGCAATAAGGTATAATGTTTGTGATATATTCTCGTTATGGTATAACAAAACGCTTATGTCATTCGCTGCTTCGAAGCATTCATCGGCTATGTGGAACATCCTTACTCGGTTTTCACCAAGTCTTATTGTTTTGTCGTCCTTTTTTTATTTTTCATACACAAAAATTTGAGCTAATAGATTTTTTACAATACGTATCTTAAAACTAGTATGTTCGCTCAATCTTGAAGATATGCACAAAAATGAGTTATCTAGTTGGTAATCTTATCACTCTAAAGGTATAAGACAGTTAATAACTTCCTACGAGATAGCTAACTGGCATATAATTTTCCAAATCATTTCTATTTTCTAGCAAGCGTACTAGCTAAAAAGGGTAAATAAATATGTACCTACCTATTGAACTATCATACTTTTCAATATAAAGAAGTGAAAAGACCAATTAATTTAAATGTTCTTATTTCTCTAACAATGTTTTTAATTCATTAATATATAATTATGTTTACAGATGACCGTACTCTTTATAATTCATACTGTCAAATAGCCTGTTTGAAGAATACCGTCGCACGTCACGTTATTATTTACACGTCACAATCACCCACCAATTACGGCACACTAAAGTAAAATGGACGCCCATAACAAGGGAACGCTTTTTGGTAATGAACAAGATTGTCTAAATAAATTGTTCGGGGGTGAAACTTACCGTTGAACGCACGCACGCAGTTAAGTGTTGTTTCTTTAAGTGTTTTATTTGTGTTTTTTAACTTTTCTCTTTTTATACTGGTCAACAAACCGAGCAGATGAGCTACAAGATGGTAAATGGTCATTGCACATGAATATCAGTCACACCGAAGACATTGCTGATGTGTTGCCAGCCAAATCAAATCATTTATTCGAAGTTGGTTTTTATAAACACTTTTCTAAAGTAAACTACGCCATTCAAAAAAGCCCTACGATAAATGGTAGAAGAAGCGACAAGAAGAAGCTTTCTTTTCCAACTCACAGTTACAGGCAGCACTTAGATTTTACATTATAGGTATATAAAAAAGAAGATGAAAGCCATGAAAGAAAAGAGGAGAAAGGAAAGTAGAAAAGTAAGTAGAAAAGGAAAGTAGAAAAGTAAGAAAAGAAAGTACTAGCAAGCGCCCAGTAGCTAGCTATAGCCCTAAGTAGCAACCTAACTAGCTCTTAAGCACCCAGCCGGAGCATGACGAATCGTTTAGCAGCTGAATCAAGCAATACGGTAGTAGCCAGCTAGGAGGGCTTCACGCAAAGAAGTTACCAGTAATACTGCAGGTTTTAATAATACTATTGATAATATAATCCTTACACGAAGTCCTACCACCAAGCAGGTTGGCTTTTGTCGCTTCTTACGCTCTGGTCTGCCGGTATAGGATTAAGATGGGAAAACTATGAAAAAGCATTTAGCATGTAACAGTTACTTCATAAAACCTTTAAACAGTTCAAACAAAAGAATGTTATATTAAAAGGCTATTATTTCTCCAAAACCGGCATGCGTGACGTAGACACGTGTCATTTAAAATATATTCCATTACATATAACAATGATTAAGGTACGGTAATGGAGACAAGTTTTACAACTTCCAACATGGTTATCAACGTTAACCGGCCTACTTGTTAGGCGTTAAGTGTTATTTTGAACGTAAGCACTAGATTTTCTTATTTCTTTGACTTCAAAAAAAGGACAAGGTTTTTGACTGTATTTTTTATGTGTCCATAACTTTTTATTTTACTGATGTACCAATTTTGATTATTCTTTTTCTATTCGGAAGTTAGTTTCGTAATGTGGTCCCATTTAAATTTGTGCGACATCTGACGAGGAGTTTCTGAGTTATCCATAAATGCGCATTTACTTAATGCTTCTTTCGAATCGGAATATTTTACACGGCGTATTCAATTGAAGTCGGTTCTTTTATTCATTGACAAAGAGATTATTTAAGAGACTATTTTCTTACTTGCCTTTTGTTTCTTGAATTTAGTGTTATTAACATCCATGGGCGACTATGATCATTTATAAGGGAGTTCGCCTATTCATTTGTTGGCCATTTACATAAATAAGACTTCCTAAACTTATTTTGTGAGTTGTACACCGTTTGGTTCTCTAAGTCTACTACGATACTGTAATTGATCAATTTGGACAATTACGGGTCTAAGTTGACATTTATTTTGGTTGTCCATTGCTATCTTTTGTCACTTTGTTAATAATTGGTTAGTACTTATTTGATTGTTGTTTCTAGTTTCGATTTTATTTATTGAACAAATTATGTAAATAATCAACTAAATGTATTACTTTTTTATACTTCTTGTGTTTATTAATATACTCCTCGTAAATGGCTGGACGGTTATAAATTTCTGTGTATGTTGAAGTGGATTCAAAATGCTTTAAAATTACAATTCGAGTCGATAGGTATTTTTTTTTTGTTTCAAGATAATATCTGCAAAATCCGTTTGTTGTATATGTATGTATATAAGTACACGAAACAATTATGCCATTTTCTAAATTGTACGAAATTTTACTTAGTGGCGGAAGCGGTATAAACGGTTGAAAGTCGTCAGATGTCAATAAATCCAGTATACCCACTAAAGTGGGTTTACAAAAAAGAGAATGGTTAAGGAAGTTTAAATTGAGGAGAAAAGATTTGCCCCACATTCATTCATTGACATGTTCTTAAGTTTCCTTCATAAAGAAAAAAACATTTATGCGTATGTGCAAAGAATTTAAATTTTTTCACGATTACTTACGATTTATTTTAAATATTATTTTGTTGGTATTTTAGCGACATATCAAGTAAAGAGAACGCTATTAACATTTATTTATTTAACGGTTACACGACCCGTAAACACACACTTGAATAACGAAAATTTTACTTCGCACCTTCAAAGCAAAAATTTAAATACGTCAGACCTAATATAGGTACTTCTTTCATACCTTTCTGAAGCATTCCAAAAGGCATACAATAAGAAAATTTTAATACATACATACCTACATAACAAAAACTAAAATACGTAAGTCCTAATAACTTCTTTCATACCTTTCTAAAGCATTCCAAAAGGCAATTACTTTATGACTTCAAAATACATGACTGGGGTACCCCCATACCCCCTCTTCACAGTTCGCTGCCCACGTCACTTTACATTAATAACTTTAATTAACACGATTTTTCTAACTAGGCCCTTAGTGATTCATTATTCATACAGGATTTAGATGAAAATTGATTAATCTTCATAATTGAAAATGTCAAAATAGATGCGTTTTGAAATCTCGTTGGTTAAATAATTTTGATTGGCGTTACCCATTAATGACATAGGTACTATATCCCATGAGTCTGTATCGCCTGAGGAGGTCTCGAGCATATTCCACCACGCTGCTCCAGTGTGGATTGATGGAAAGCTTAGTACTCGTAGCTAACCCGAGAGTCAAAAGTTTATTATGCCGCCCGAAGACCTCCGACATGTCGTGACGACTGTTTTCTACTATAACATTCGGGACCGACAGCTTAACGTGTCCTACGAGGCACGGAAACAGACGGTAAGGAAGTTTTGGTTAAGTTAAATTCATTTTATTCGTAGGGAGAATAAGGTCATTGAGACATTCAACAATAAAGGATCACAATAACAAGATATAATACTTTCTTTCTTTTCTCTTACTTGGCTGGCAACGCATTGGTGATGCTTGTAGCGTTACAGACTGTATGTTTTATAATTCTTTCTTTTCCTCAATGATAAAGTATATTTCTAAAACGATTGTAATGATTTTTGAAAAATTTATGTATATTTTAATGTTTAAAGTATTAATGATATTTACTGGCAATCTTAATGTATTTGATTTAGTTTAATAGTTTGAATTGATATTAAAAGTGTCTCTATTGGATTAAATGGCTTTTTAGCAAGATGGCGCTCTTGTGGTCGGCGAGCGAGTTGTCAGAATGAGCGCAGGTGGGAAGGAATCACTTGAGCAGAGTC